>BOPP01000116.1:189725-213046 GCA_017312745.1 Gryllus bimaculatus
CAACGAAAATATTGTTCATGAGATATAAGATCTAAATGTGGGGTATGAATTTTATTTAAAGAAAAAAATCTCTAACGGTCGAACAGGCGGACGCGCCTACAGGCAGATGCACCACAAGGTGTCCCGGCGGCTGGACAGACAGGTGAACGGTCAGGCGGACGGACGGACGGATAGGCGAACAAACGGACGTGCAGGTGGACTGACGAACAGAGAGGCGGACGATCCAACAGATAGGCGATCGGACTAACTGAAAGGCGCACTGACGGCCGCAAGAACAAACGGATGTTTGAGGAGCACAAGAGCGCTTTTCACTTGAAATGGCTCCCAATGGAGCTGTAGTTATTGCGGGATACCATGAAAAGTTTTTTAGGCTCCGATAGAGGGCTGCCAGGAAAAGGTGCACCAAAGTCGACAATGTCAACCTGACTCACAAGAAAATAGAAGATCGCCTGCGTCGTTCCTTCACTTCTTTCTGTTGCACAAAAATGTTGTAAACTATCTTTCTTCAAGTATTATCGGATTCTATTCTATTGGTGCTTATTGCTACTCATGTCCTCATCTTTTAGAGGTATCATGAGTATCATATATCATATCAATAGAAGGAGTAGCGATCCCTTGCTAGTGTTTCCACGTTTTCTCTTGTAGGGATATTAGTGAGTTTACAAATGTTAGTTGGAGTCTTCATATCCACGGAACTGATACGTAAATGAATTTTGGTATCTTGTGCCCATCGAAATAGTCTTAAAACGAAATTGAAATTTTTACAAAAAAAATTAAGAATAAGAAGTCGAAGAAGAAGAAGAAGAAGGAGGAGGAAAAGAAGAAGAAGGGTGTAAGTTGAGAAATCAGCGTGCGGTGTTTTTATAATAATAACATTTTCTCATTTTGAAAGACAGTCATATTTGCTTCCATTGTTCAAATCTTTAATGATCTAATAAGAATGGCTGTTGAACATCCAAATTGAAAGTTTCTTATTCAAAGTAAATGTAATTTGAAGAGTAACTACGTCCATTTCCTTATTCGTTTTTACTTTGATTCCTAGTAAATGAATGTTTGCTCCATCCAACAAATAAAAAAATAAATCGTAACCAAGTTACCAACCCGGGACGTCATCGTCCGTCCGTATTCCCGCGGCCGCGCGCTCCGTTAAAAGCAAACGATCGACATTCATTCCGCGGCCGCTGGCGGCGAGCGTCTGCATCGAGGTCAAAGGTGGCTCCCGAGCGCCGAGCCACGCTTCGCCTCGCCGCGGCCCCCGAACGCTTAGCCCAGGCAGCGCAGTGCCCCACTCTGCCGACGCGTGCGAACAAATGGGGCGGATCGAAGTCTAAACCATGGGGTTTAACTATTTATTTTATTTAATAGGTAAATATTACAAAGACATTATCTTACTTGATCGTATATGGCTAGGCCGAAGGCCTTTAAGCCATTAGAACACCTACATCCTTTCGCGTTCTAATCTTTGGAACTCAGGTATTCACTCCAAATGTTATTATTAAGGTGTAATTATGTTAAGTTAATATTAGATTAGATTAGATTTATATTTATTCAGTCAAAAAACAGTAAAAACTGTATGTGACGTAGGGGGTAAAAGATTATCTGCGCACTTTTTCTTGTGTTCCAGAATTCCTTCCCGTCATTTTAATTATAAATAGTTGAAAGATGAGTAAACTTTTAAAATAAATAAATATAAATACATTTTAAAAATGGAAAGAATAGCAATATTTTAAAAAATAGTCATATTTGTTTCTGAGTTATAGAAAACGTATTTGCATCGTTACACGAATTGCAAGTAGGATTTTTCTGCATTGCTAACAAAATATCAACTCGCCCTTACCTCTACTCTTACCATTACAAGCAAAAGGAGAGTTCAACAAAACGTGCGCATAGTGAAGCGACATTTACGCCAGAAGCAAAACAAGGGGCCATCTCAGCATTACCTCAGTGGGTCAGGGAAACTGGACAAAAACCTGATGGAGATGGGGGTCATTGACCCGGAAGATGATGTACATTATTTGTTACAAACATATTAAAGTCTTTAAAAAAATATTCAATACAAATGTAAACTAATTCATTATAATTCGCTGTTTTGTTAAAATAAACATTATTTTCCTTTTTGATAATCAGTATAGCCTCTGATTGTTTAGAAACAATTATCCAGCAGAACATATTTTACTTTTAACTTAAATTTCGTCTCCTTTATTAATTCAGTAGTATACATACCTTTTACGGTACTTAAACGCAACCAATATTGATAAATATCATGTTTAAATAAAGAAAATTTCACGGATACCTGACGAATTGTAGTTGCACTTTAAAAATATGAAGAATTTGTTCAAAAAACGCATATAAATATTCAGGTCAAATGCAACCCGCACAACTCGACGGTATTGTCAAAGCCTGTATAGTTAAATACATCCTAAGCGATCGTTCTAGGGTCTTAAAACCTGAAATCTTGAGGCGGAAGCCTCTAAGAATTGTTTTCCGTGTTGTCTACAGAATGAGACGTTAATATACATTCTGTTACCGGTCCGACGCTTCGATATTATTCAATAACAACTATATTACTCGGCGCTGGAGGCGATGTTTATTTGTGACGTCACCCTGAAAAGCCTTAGATTTCTCCAAATTATATGTACGATTTTTGTTGCCACCGTGATTTGAGCCGACTAATGAGGTTTATTTGCAAAATCTGTAATTCAAAACTATTTAAATATTTAATTCAAGATTATGAAAATTAAACCTAAATACTCTCGCAGCATCAATTAGAAGTATTAATAGTTGCTTGATACCAGACTGCTTTTGATGTGTATAGTGCAACCGTTCATTTATCGAATGTAAGTAATGATATTCTTATTTCCGTGAAATGTTTGTGATATAACCTAAATTGTCTACAGAATCTGCAGAATCAGTAACCTACAGAATATGCAACTCTATGTAAAATAAAACTGATTTCGTGATATTCAAGTCGATTAAATTGAACGGATGTACCTCTAGTAGTGTGGTAATAAAGTTAAATAATATTTCAAAGAGTAGCGTTATGCTTGTCCGATTCTCTATTTTCGCTTGGACAACTTTAACTTGATTTCTAGAGAGTAAAATGCTTTTATAATATTTTTTTGACTATCAAGATTTTACTTATTATTGGTAAACAATGCATTTAAAAGCTGACGCCACCAAGTGAAGCAGGGAGTACTAATGCATTACGCACCACTACATTGAGTTTTGCTGTAACGAAAATAAATAAATGAAATGCAATACTGAAATATTACGTGAAACATATCTAAAACATGAAACTTATGAAATAAAAATTCAATTAAATATCGAAAGATAATGTTAAACAAAACGTTATGGGTTTAGTTTCTCATGTCCGTCAGTCTCAGAGTTCTAATCATAATGACGAGTTTTACCAATAGTTTTAATTTCTCTACTTTTTCATGACGTCTACGCTTACTTTTTACAGTTCCCAATCTGGGGCTTCTGTTCTTCCCGCGTCTTCTCTTTTCAAGTCCTTTTTTTATATCTCTATTTATCTTTTACATATGCTGTGTGATGTTGATTTTTCGATTTTTTTTTCAACGAAAAATATAAAGCTCGTGTCAGCACGAGTATTAAATTAAAGGTATTGGGTAGTCTTGAAAAAAATTAATGTTAATGAAACATTTTAAATTTCAATAAGGAATATAAGCAATGGTTCTATGTTGATATTACAAAATGTAAATGGAGATGTGGGATAGGAAATGTTCAATTGAAATACTTTTTCTCGAGTGTTTGCACAATCCTTAACTCGCCATGCGGTGTATATAGGATTCGATAAATGCAACTTGTTTGAGAAAGTAAGTATTTTGATTCACAATCTCCATTGCTTAATACCGATGCACCACATCCTTGAGCATACGTTTTCTACTGACTACTGTATTCTTCTGCCAGATCAACATGAAGTTAATAATTATAAAGTACTTATACAAGGGTTTCAAATGATTATATTTCACGAATACCATAGACCTATCATAATCATTCCCTCACAAATATTTCTGAGTATTGAAATAGCACTATCCAGTTTTACACAGTGATTTACAGAGTTTTCTGTCTGTGGTTAAAATATTTACTTAAGTGACAATAAGTAGAAGGGTTATCAGGACAAAACAATGCGGAAATCGTAAATTATATAATAATAAGTACTCTTTGAGGAAAATCATATTTGGTAAGATAAGAAAGCGAAAGAATGGCTGGGTTAAGGTTTTCACTAGCGATGCCACAAGAGCACATGTTTTTTAGTATTATTTGTAACTTTTAAAATTTTCGAAATTCAAAGAGAGCAAAGGAAATCGAACTTACGCCATTTTTATAAGTGAACTGTGGTGCATTCAAGCTAAAAATTAAGATAAAAATGGGATTCATTTTCGAGAAAATCTTGTTTTTAATATTGCCTCACTTCGATAAAAATTAATTGAAAAATATGAAGTAAAAAAAGTTATTGAACTTATTATTAACCTCTGCCCCTTTCTAAACTTTAACGAGTTCGACGACAATAGAACGAGCCCCATTTACAACGAACGCTGTATTTGAGAAGAACGAAATGCAGCGATATTTGAGAAAATTTGAAAATATTGAGGCTTCATGGGAAAGATTCAATATCACAATATCCATTTTAAAGGTCAGAAACATTCAAGTGAAAGGGCATGATATCAATCAGATCGATTGGCGAATATCAACTTTGGTGAAACAGATGGAAAGGGATTTTTCCGTTAACAAATTTTTCGCTATGAAGAAACCACGCAACTTCTGACTAGTTTCTACTATTAGTAATACTAGTAGAATTCTGACTAGTATACGTGATACAGCAAGTAATTTACTGCACTTAGGAAGAGAACAAATCGACTTTTTTGATATTAGAGACCTACAATATAACTTTTCCGTCATGAAACTGCCGTTTGTCCCAGCAACGTCACAAAACATTCACTGCCCTACGTAAGTAGTATGCGAGAAAGTAAAACTGGAAGGGCTGAGTGAGTAATGCTCCAAAGAAAAAACACTAGAAAGAGAGACGTAGGTTTTTGCCCGCGAAGACACGAACAACGTCACACTGTACCAAGCTGCGGAGGTGGCAGCGGCGGCGGTGCCACGGTATATCGCGCTTGGCGGGTAATTGTCCTCGCGCCGACCTTTTTATCTGCCTCCGCCAGACGGCGCTCGCCTCGCGGCGACGCGACTTTGTGTGCCGTGCACTACCCCCCCACACACCCACCCACCCAACGCCCATCCCCACCCACCACCCCGCTCCCGTTCACCCACCAGGCAGCGCCAGGCTGTGTCCTGCTGGGCGCTTATGTCTCTCATTACTCCGAACGGCGCTAGAGAGGACAGCGCTGCTCCTATTGCGAAAGCGTTGCTTTTGAGAGAAATTCTTCATAAATTGGGACAGGTTATCCAGGCTTAGGTATGTTATATTTGAGCATATTAGTCCTTTCAAAATTTGCAAATATATGATTTATTGATCGATCGATTGGTTGCCGTTTCTGGGCGGCGCGTCAGGTTATAAAGTCGTTAGTCCCGTAAGTGTAGTTCATGTTTTTAATCACGGGAGGTGCCGGAGATCTTTCCCCGATGGATAGCGAAATCAGGCGCCGATCTATTGGTTGGCTAGCGGTTACTTCAACCAGGTATATCTCACCAGCAAGGCACTGCCACAGCCGGGACAGCTTTAAGCTACTGACCGGTCTCCTGTGAAAAGGGGTGAGGAGAGGACAAGGAAGACGAAGGAAAGAACGCGTGCGATACGTGGCCCGATTGTTAGGGTACTGCTCCGGCATTCGTCTGCTAGTGATCGGAGAAAGCACGGAAAACTACCAATCATAGCAGACAGCCGCTAAAATTCTTCTATAGACAGCGAAAGAATTCAATATAGCTACGTGACTGGTGTCAAAAATCCTACCACCGTCGTAACACGAACCCTAAGCCCTCCTGGAACTGCAATGACATCATTTGATGCCATGAGTCATCTAAACTTGTTTGTAAATATGTTTCTTAGCAAATTCATTTAAGAAAAGCTATTTTCTTCTTTGTGTGGTTGCATGTTTTGGTAATGTTTCGGGAAATTGAGACATATCTCATAATTGGACCGTTCTTTTTCATTTAGTACTGCATATTTAGACTTCTATCGAACACATTGAGTATTTTTTTACAATGTGTTGACTTTGGTTTGCGCGTAGAACAAAGCTCAATGTATTGTTCGAGCATGTTTGAAATTGATCAAAGGAAATTATGAAAACGACTGATCAGTGAATTGAGCCACTAGAAACCGCGTTCAGACAGAGGTTGACATCAATGCAGCTTTTTAGTTGATATAGAAAACTTGTCACCATCGGGTCTCATACTCCGGATAACCAGTTACGGGCTCGCAACGACTATATAGAAAATAATTAAAAATCTCTTTTTCTTAACAATTACACAAATAGCATATACACCTGCTCTATTTAATATTAATAATATACCCTTATTGCTGGCAATAATGCACCAATGTTGTTATTTTGTGAGATGCAAACATAATATGTATGCGAAATGAATCAGTTTTGTTTAATTAATGTAATTTTTGCTGGTATTATTTGCAATGAATTATGATTTGCTTTTGCTTAAATATTCTCTAAGATATTCACTCACACTCTGTCTCAATAAAAATAAAATAAAATAACACAGGATATTATTTTGTTTGAACACATGACAGACAAAAGTAACGAAATCGCACTACTACCTAGAAATTCTTCAAAAAGTGTACTCTTCTCAATTCTATATGTATTATTTTACTAGAAACCAGTGTTAGTAAATGCTGCGCAAAGGTGATTTATCGCTTTCCATGCTCCACAGCCAGAATTGCAAATGCCTCCTCTCCCTCTGATTCTCAGCGCTGGTGGGGTCTTCAGAGCGTTGCAACGTGTGCTTCAATCACATGATGCTCAGAGGCCGAACCAGACGTCTTACTGCTGCGAGCGTATTTGCATTCTTTACGGAAGCAGAAAGAAACTCATAGATCTTTCGCCCTGTTTTCTTTTCTTTGCAAAACTATTTTCTTTTCTTTCGCAAGGGCATTTTTCCAGCCAAAAGTCGGTTACCTTTATTACCGGTTGTATTATTATGGGACGCATATTCGACCATGCACTACACACCAACACACCAGTGGGCTCCTTTGACGTGGGGTTATCAGAACGTGGGGCCCTTCGCACCAACACGTACTCAAGAGACGAGGGACAATCATGCCCAAGGCGGGACTCGAACCCGCCACCCTTCAGACCGAAGCGATGAGTCGGTACACCCCTTAGACACTTTGGTCATCCAGGTCGGCTATATTTACTTTAATAAAATTACTTTTCAAGAAAAAGAGAGTGTAGGCAAAAACGTTTGCTATGAAATTCGATAAATTTCTCGAGATGCTTGACCTACCTTACCATCCTTGAAAACCTACATTGGGTCAAAAATGTGTTAATGCTTTTTTTGATACATTTATATGTTTGCTCGCAAAGAATGAAGAAGTGGAGGTCATAGAAAACCGTGATCTGTAAAGGAGAGATACGGGGATTTTCAATCGTTCGTTGTCCGCTGCAAGCATTATGAAACACGCAATCAACCTTTTGAACTCGACAAACAATACACTATTACGCTAGGTTGCTTGAAGAGTTAAACTCATATTAGTTGCAGGTATTTGAATTGCCACCGTTCTCTGTACTATACCGTACGCATTTGTACCCTCTCCGGGATGAAGAACTCGCGAACCGACGAGCGACCGGGTCCTTCCCGAGAGAGCGTTTTTCCACTTGTTCGCATGAGCTAACGAACCTTTTGTCTGCGTTCCCTGTTTCAACAACTCCGCCGAGCGGCGCGATGCGGGGCTTTACTGGATTAGCCAGCGGACGGTGGCTGACTAGCAGGGTTGATTCAAGGCGAGGAATCTGATTTTAAGGCCCCCAGAGCGCGCTGTGTGCCTTCGACTTTGACTTTGACTCGCGTCCCTGGAAGGATGTTAGAAAAGGGCGCCGGTAGGCTAAAAGAGTTTGGCGTTCATGGGCTTTGTCAGAGATTGAAGTTCCCGGTGCAAAATTTGATTTCTGATTTTATGATTTTGTAATAAATGGACTAAGGTAATACACTCTTTTATTAGCGTAATAATCTGCGTTGTTTTTTGAAATAGTTGAAACATAACACGTTTGTTTTAAGTTACACATAAGTATCTAAAACATAGTTTTCCGGAAACATTGGTTGATCAATTGGAGCCCCCAAATGCAAGTTTTAAAAAGAGGCTAATTTCTACAAAATATTCAGTATGAATGGGGATGTTATGTACGTGTTATTGAATCGTTTATGATTAGGGCCATGAAGAAAATTACTTTTTGATTGAGTTTCATATATAATTACATAAGGAAAACAAATTTACTCTTACATCTGTAATAATATTGAATCACACAACTACTTTTGACATACTTAATGCTATTGAGATATGCAACACAGAGAATATACAAGTGAACTTTATAAAAAATATGCGTAATATAAAGAGAGAGATTCACTCTTCTGGAATCCTCATTTTGAAACATCAAAGTTTCCTGGACTTGATGTCACTCATCAACAATTAATAGTTTCACTTTTCGCAAATGAGGAAATAATGACGCACTTTCAAAATCTCAATGCGTGAGTTTTTGCATTGGATGAAAGTGAAGAAGATAAATACCAATTATTTAGCTTGCTAAAATCTAACTTTCAAGAAAACTATAAAATATATACCCATTTTTGGTCAGACTCCTTCGTTTTCTTGAAATGTCTTTCGAGAAAGCTCCACAATCCTTCGTCTTGTGCTGTGGCAGCGGGCCAACACGATGCAGCGCTTCCAGGAAGGAGAATTTCTCGACGCTTTTTACACTCGCGTTGGAGATTACGCTATTACACTTATCAATAGAATGGGTTTTCTTTGCAAACCACAAGAATTTTACTCGTAGATGTTTTACTCAAATTATTATATACAGACGACGTGTACATTAAGAGTATTCGATTACAATGCAAACATGATTATTATTATTAATTATTATTAATTGTTATTATTATTAATTATTAATAATTGTTATTATTATTAATTATTAATAATTGTTATTGTTATTATTTATCATTACTTATTATTGATTATTATAAATTATTAATAATTATTATTATTTAATATTATTATAAGTATTCCTCCACTTCACGACTGAAGATGTTATGAGTCGGTTGATTATAAAATATACTCCATGTTGCAACCAGCTTTCTGAGGAATAGACCTAGGGACTGTCTGCAATACTTTGCGCAATAAGTGGGCTGTTGCCAATAAAGTAATATATTGCACTTCTCAGTCTTTTAAATGACCTGGAAGTTTCGCCACGTTCTTACACATATTTTGCGGAACAAATCCCGAAGTTTCGATGACTATCAGAACGACAAGTGTTTTTACGCCCCACATTCGCCTGATCTCGATTTCAAAACTATTGTATTTAAGACGTTTCTCTTTTTCCTTGGTTACGAACGCACGGCACAAAAATATCTACAAGTAGCCACGTCCTTTTCACCAAATCCTGGGTAACAATATCCGTTTTGTTAGCCGGTATCGTGCGATCAGTTTGAATTTGTTGGTCGTAAAGTATTGTATACAGCCCAACAGACGTCACTGCATTTGGTGAGTATTGGTACTACTTGGAGGATGTGTTCAGAAAAAAGAGGACGTTCCAGATCTGGCAGTGGACACATCCTATGATGTCATTCCAAGCATTCGGTCTTTGCTAGAATTGGACAAGCTCTGGGGATATGATCAATTGTTCCTGGCGAATTCGGCATTTATAATATAGGGAAAGGTTGAAGGATATAGGAAAGAGAACCGCTTTAATATGTCATATTCTCAACACCGTATCTTGGCCAGATAGTAGAACAGCTACCGGGTTTGACTTCATTCTTACCCTTTTATTATTATTATTATTATTATTATTATTATTATTATTATTATTATTATTATTATTATTATTATATATTTTATTATAGACCTTGTTATTCTGGTTTAAAATCTTTTACCAAGGATTGGATTTGTTACTCCACGATTTTCTTTAACATTTTGTGGTGTCTCAATATTCTATTGACTGCTAACTCTTGGAACATACAGGCATTTGGAAGGTAATTGGATTTATTCTTAAGCAAACACTTTAAGAATCATTACGTAAAAAGAAATGTGCTACTGGTCTTTTCAATGCATTGAGTTATCGGTTTTTAGTGAACAAATTCATACAAGCATTGTAAATCGAAGTCTAGGATTGAAATTTATAGTCTCCCAGGATTTGAATTTTTAATCGTGTGGTACACTGTCAAAGACGTTTGGTAGACTATACAAGCCATGTTTTAAATAACGTACTTCATTTTTTCGTACATATTCATTATGAATTCATATTTAAGATGACTATTATTACATCGGTTTTTTAGTATGCATTATTACTTTAAATGAGTTTGACTAATTCAAAGATTAACTTCCCAGACTGTAAATTGAACCCGGATCTCCAGGTATAAACTCAGCTGCTTTTATTTTCTTGAGGAATCAAACACTATTTGAACATTACTTCTTATAAGAGCTATGGAGGTTACAAAGAGAGTTGTCAATTGCGAATGAGGTATCCATATTCATTCTATTGTATTTGCAGGCAGCTTTCAGGTGGTGAAATTTATTATTTTATACCCACAATTTTTCTTCCGTTCTCAAGCGCTTCATTCAACGTCTTTTAAACAACGTGGGGGGAACACAGCACCCTATGAAAAATCTTCATTTACTGGGATATTGCTGAACGTTTTCTACTTTTATTTGGCTTTTATAACTGGTAGAAAATTTTAAAGCTCTAATAATTGCGATTTATTATGTTTCCAGACATCATAGCCTAGATAATGAAACAGTGTGTAGGTCTTCGAAGATCTATAAACACAAAGTGGTCTCTAAGTTTGGGCGTCAACATGGGTCTGGCTGGTTGTGGTATAATGCTATATAGTGATGTTTGAAAAGTACCGGTCAATCTTTGTCTGGCTGAATTCAACCCACTATAGAGCGGTATTCACAACGAAGCCGACCTGCACATGTGCTCCTGTCATTTCTCTTTGCTGCAATCCCTGTCCCATTACTACTTTGCAGCAGGGACACTATTGAGTGACGTCGTGGTTTTTGTGTCAGTAGCTGCTTTAAAAGTGCTTCGTGGAGGTAAAATTTTTCTTTGTAAGAAAGTTCAAGTATCAGGGATATTTAGACGAAGTACTGTGCACAGAAATGGAGTTTTTGTTTTCTTGGAGGGTGCATGATTCAGAAATGGAAATGTTACAGATGTTCGAATAGCGACCTAATGTTAAAAATAGTACAGAAAACTTCAAGTAATGATGTGATGAGATCTAAAATTATTTTTTCTTCAATTTTGAATCTTTCCGGAAAAAACTTCAACCCGGATAAGTGGCAACTGAATGAGACAAACGATTACAGGGATATAAGGCAATGTGATTTGGTGCCGAGTCAATGCTTGTATTATGAATGGAATGACTTACTGATTGAATCTTTTAATAAGAGAAACACTTCGACACATCGTTTGTTTTTGAACGAAACGATTTAGGGCTAGAGTTATGATTTTTGTGATTTTTACTAATTTTTAAATGGATGTATAATACTTATAAATATTTTGTCAGGTGGCTTGAAAACCTATGATATCGCAGATATTGGCAAGCAGATTTCAAATCGGCGCTCTACATTAAGTTAGACACATAAGGTTGAGTAGACGATCTTTTTCACGAAACATGAATGTGAATACTTAATAAATTGACAAGTCACACAGCGGATAAACAAGTAAAGAATGCAAACATTCGCATCATTCAGGAGGCAAAATGTTAATATTATTATTATTAATTATTATATATATTTTTTATTATTATATTTATTTTATTTCCGAAATAGTAGTTTAGCATTTGAAAACTTAATTTTAAAATAAGTAGACCTAAGAAAAGGCATTATGAAAATTGATTTTTCGAAATACTTTATTTCAAATGCTGTCACACCGTCAACCAGAGAATAAATGTTACAAAATTATTACGTTGATAATATGATGATATTGATGTTATTTTTTGATAAACATTATACAGGAAGATATCCTTAGTCTGTTGCAACTTTCATGTGTTTATACAAACTATTTTTATTCAAAATTCCTGATTATTCTACAGCATTACGTCGGGTGAACTGTATTTCAACATCTACTGAATCAATGATGTTCATGTACAGGTCTCTGATTGGGAGATCGTGGTTTGGGGCTGACGGTGGCAGGATTTTTGAAGTAATGTGTCAGATGGTGGAATAAGTCGTTTCTGGGGGGAGAATGTTTTAACCGACCGGTGCTCTGCCGGATGTTTTCTATTTCTCGATTATACAGGCGAATGACAGAGCAGTAACCTCCAAACGGGCACTAAACCGGCGCGCAGATTTTCCTTTATTTATTATAGTCTCACTGACCCTTACATTCACGACGACACATACGTGTATTTTACTATCTCTCATGTCGGGAGCCCGTCGGGAGCCGTCGGGAGCCCGTCGGGAGCCCGTCGGGGCGCCCGCGGGAGCCCCGCGGGAGCCCCGTGGTGAGCCCCGCGGGAGCCGTCGGGAGCCGTCGGGAGCCCGTCGGGAGCCCGTCGGGAGCCGGTTCGGGACCCGTCGGAGACCCGTCTGGGAGACCCGTCGGAGACCGCGGGAGACGCGTTCGGGAGAACGTCGGGAGACCGTCGGAAGACCGTCGGAGACCGTCGGGAGACCGTCGGGAGGACCGTCCCGGGAGACCCGTCGGGAAGACCGTCGGGAGACCGTCGGGAGACCGTCGGGAGACCGTCGGAGACGTCGGAGACCCGTCGGGAAGACCGTCGGAGACCCGTCGGGAGAACGTCGGGAGACCGTGGGAGACCGTCCGGGAGCTCGTCGGAGCACCGTCGGAGACCGAGGGAGTTAGAGCTTCGGTCCGGCTGGGCGGTGCCTTCGCTGTAGGAAGATGACTGATGCGGAGAAACTCGCCTTGCTGATGTATGTCGGGGCGATTTGTTACATCCAGTGGGAGAAAGATCACACTGGGTCTCTCGCGAGGAAAAAATGTATGCAAAGTTATGGGACTAATGACATTAGAGTTGGCGCGGGCTGGAATCATAATCAATTGAAGGTGCATTGGGGTTTGAATAATCGTTCGTGCCGGAAACGCCATAACCGCTTTATCTTCGTTTTAAGTATTTCTAAGGAGGTGTATTTAAATCATGTATTTTTTTTATAATATTTTTTATCATATTTTTCCAAATGATGACAGTTGTTAATATAAGTTTGTGTATTTGATAACTTTATAAATTGTAGATTATTATCTCAAAGATTAGGTTTTCGTACATGGTTAGGTTTGAAAGTAATTCAATTAAGAAGTGGTGGCGCGAAATTACAAATAACTTCAAAATACTTTTTTTGTTACGGCGGTGTTCTCTTGAATTTTATTACTGGAAGAATACTTCGGAATACAGAAAGGAGAAACCTGCTAATGAAGTAAGGCGATGGTTCGGGCACATTTGAAGGCAACCTCATGTAATTGTGCATAATTCTATGGGTAATTTGCAGATTCAGATGCAGATTCAGATTGGCAGAAATGCTAGATTGGTTTTTTGCTTCGTTATTGATAGTGGTGTGACGTGTGTGACGCGTATTATTTGAGTATATTTGTTCAATAATTAGCGTGGAGAATTAACAGTGTAGAACGTTTCAAAGTACAGTCAAAGTAAGAAATTTTGTGGCGAATTAAAATGCTGTTAAATCTTTTTATAAATAAAGCTAAGCTTCATAAGTAGAAGAACTTGAACACTAAATACGTTTACCACTATTGATGGTGTGAATGTTAATTATTCGTATTTATATGTTTTGTAATCTATGCGAAATAATTATTCGAATTACGCTGTTTATAAAAATGTTATAATTTTTGGAACATGTACGCAAAACTAAAATTTAATTATTTGTTGTTTTTTTTCAGATTCTTTGTAACCATTAAATCCGGCTCGCTAGATATCGATCAACAGTCTGCAGTCCCTTAAGAGGGTCTTGGCGTCGTGAGTTGAATCATCTTTCGGGCCAGAGTGCACCATTCCGTAAGCGGAGAAGAAGGATCTTGACAAGCAGAAGTCTCGGCTGGCGCAGGGTAACCTGGAAGGTGCCAGGTAGATCACATGCCAGTGTTCTGTCATGTTACTATGGAGGGACACTTCGCCGTGCTCAATTTCGTTTCATCAGAGACATCAACAACAACATTTTTAATCCTGCGAATTTGAGTGAACGAACGCTTTAATCAGTGTTATTCTGTTACGTTGTGCAATACTTGCTACAAAAATTTTGGGTTGAACGAATAGTGCAGACTCTGGAGTTATTCTGTGAATGGCATAACGTAAAGTGTGCTGACGTTATCTAAAACATAACTCGAGCTTGAAACGTGGCCTCGGATATAAAGCTGTAACACAGAGCGCTTCCATCTTTTTGGTGCGCAGTGTCGGGCGAGTGTAAGCGCAGTATGACAACACCAAACCACCGGCGGTATGCGCTCCGACGGGCTGCAACCTTCAGCCCGCACAGCAACGCGAGCACGGAGTGCTGGTGCGCATCGTGGAGTGGGAGGCGTGAGGTGGAGGCGGGGCTGGCGGAGCGCGCGCGGGCCGCAGGGTGCCCGGTGTCTGGACCAAGTGGTTCTGGCCCGCCTCTTCCCGCCGGCGCTCGCCTCGTCCCTGCATCGACGAGCTCAACGGCGTCTATAACGACACCACTGGTAGCTCAAGCACTTCATAGGTCTCCATCTAGTATGTGGACTTAATAGGTCTCCACTCTAGTTTGCGGCACTTATAGGTTCCACTCTATGTTCTGCGGCACTTCCATAGGTCTCCATCTAAGTTCTGGCGGCACTTCATAGTTTCATCTAGTTTCCTGCGGCACATTCATAGGTTCTCCCACTCTAGTTCTGCGGCACTTCATAGGTCTCCACTCTAGTTCTGCTCGGATTCAATAGTTCCACTTAGTTTCTGCGGCATTTCATAGGTCTCCCTCTAGTACTGCGGCACTTCATAGGTCTCCACTCTAGTACTTGGCGGCACTTCATAGGTCTCCACTCTAGTTCTGCGGCACTTCATATGGTTCCATCTAGTATCGCGGCACTTCTTAGGTTTCCACTCTAGTACTCCGGCACTTCATAGGTCATGTTTGCCAACTGAATCGTGGGCGTTCGTCTAATGCCTAGGACACATTTCTTATGTCATTACAGGTTTTCTAATCACAATTACTTATCACAAAGGTTCGTTTACATGAACGTGCATTCTGGAAACAACCCTAGGACTCCTTTCTCTAACTCGGTATATCCACCCGCGAGTTTTTCTATATAGTTACTATTTATGCACCAAGGGGCGTTATATGGATTTTAATGATCGAGGCAGCGTGAATACGCATTGGGTAAAACCTCTTTTTTTGTGGCCATCGATCATGGAGAAACGCTCAAACGTCTTCGGTAGTACGGTTATATTTATCTAATTTTAAATTAATCGTATTTAATTATTAACTAGTTGTTAAGTTGAACCGGTTTTCCATTTGATATTTACTCCATAATTTCCTTCGTACGAGAATACGTAGCATATTTAACTGTTTTCATTTTTCTCCTCGGTCACAACCAACCTCTAGATCCAGGTAATTTGTAGTTAAAATTGGGGATATCGTACGGGATTTTTATATTCGAGAAAGCCAAAACATTAATGCTTATATGCGAGGTGAAATTCCGGTGAAGTTACAGGAACGCAAAAATATCCAAATTAATAATGATTTTATAGGGATATCAATGAATCAGAAATGAAATAGTATTTGAATTAATATAAATTTTGACGAAATTTTAAAAAAAATTCGAAACAAAACATTTAAAAACATGGGAATTGTTGATATAGACATAGAGAACCTGATGCTGGGTTGTGGGAGGACAAGGACTCATACTAGATTCAAAGACTGAGAATAATAAAAGGGAAACTTTAACCCAGATGGTGCCTAAAAGGAAGCTAAACCAGAATTAATTGGGATTGGTATAGTGAGGATCTATCATCGGTGAGAGATATGTAAAAACTTTTGTTTTTATACTTTGTGGAGAATGAAAATGGACATATGGTCCAGATATTACAGAATAGATTAGCAAAGAATAATATTTGGAGAAAATTGAGTGGCGAATGTGGCAAAACTTATCAAGTAAATTCAGTGTGGTAACCATGAATTTGGCGCCAGTACTGGAATTATGACAATAGTCGTGACTCGAAACACACGCAAGAATTTTCTGAAATATTATTCTATTTTTTTTTTGAGAGATTTGGTGGCAAGCAGGACATGTATGCTTATAAGGTATTGAGAAACAATTATATTTTTTTCCAAAAAGATATTGATGGCTTCAAATAGGGTTCATTAAAGGACATCAGGATATATGTAATTATGAAAAAACAAAATGGAATATGGAAATAATGATCATTCTGTAGCAGACACTTATGTTGTGAGATTTTATAACAAATACAAGGTGTTTGATTTTGATTACGATTAGTTAAATGAATGAATATTATATATACTGATCTGAATATTTCCTAACAAATTTAAATTAATCACCAAAGAATAGTCGAATGACGGTGCTTTCTATCACGAGAAGAAAGACGAAAGAACTTGAGATAATGTAAGTATGTAACGCCCCAAAACATTAGAGGCTACCTCCATTAAATTGAATAATAATAAGTAGGCACAGGGTAGAAATATAAATGAGATTATATTCATTTAGAAAAAGTACGAATTGTAGGCTTGATTATATTAGAGCGCTTGATCTTGCACTGTCGCAATGACACGTCCAAGCGTGCAAAATATATAGTGATTTAATTACATGCGAGAAGACGAACTTGTCACAGTATCGAGCTCTGTACGGAAGGAATAACGGTATCAGTAGAAAATAGTTTATTATGACGAAGCGAGATATAAAGGTATAATGATCAGGCGGTGACCAAAATGGCCGTGGGATTTTGACCCGAAGGCAGTTTGTCGCCCAATATCATTAGAAGTTATATATCATTTTTAGTTTTCCTTACTTTTATTGGATTCAAATTTATTAATTTACTAATTAACTCGCCTTGTTATACTTGACTCGGTTTGTTAAACATTTCCTCCGTAATTCTTTATCATTCTCCAGAGGCGACATGTCATTCATCAAACTGTTTTTTATATTTTCTGTAACCACTATCAAGTTAAGTCATGAATGAAGTTGGGAGATACTATAGAGGACAAAAAACAAGCATCACTTATAATTAGTCAATAGATATGTTTATTTTTTAAGTACAGAAATAATTCGTCGGAATTTAATTATTTACCGATGCCAAATTTAAAATGGTGATATCCAATTTGGAAAAAATTGTTTTTGTTTAGAATTTGCATTTAGAGAAAAATATTGAGATATTTAGCATCATTAAGTGTACTGTATTCGTTGAAGTTAACTATGAGCTTGCAAAGTGAAAAACTTGTGTTATATTTTTATTTTTATTGGAAGAAATTGAATATGTTACGTTTGAATGTTTGCTTCCCAGATGTGTTGTTCAGCTATGCAAATTTAAATCTAAGATAAATTTAAACTTAAGAGGTACTGAGGGGAGAAACTCATGGTCATGATGCTTTTGGTTAGATAACCATTGGAAGGACTTAGTAAATAACAGTTGGGGTTATTCACATTTTTTGTATTAATGCAAAAACTCAATTTCCAAAACAATCAGTATTTTTTTTCTGTGTAAAATGTTTATTTAAATCTATGAATTATAACTGCTACTGGTTTCAAAATTTTGAAAATGTATTGAGTTATACGAGGGTGCGTTTCATGCTACAAACTATTACATCAGAACTATATCTCTTGTGGAATTTCTTGTGCTTTGATCCTCTCCTTGTGAAAACGGTTAGATGGAATTCTTTTATTTTGCGATGTGGGGAAGTTTTTGCCAGTTTTTGAAGTGGGGTTATGCTTGGTGAGAGGTTTTAATAGTTATGTGCGTATGGGATATTTGATTTATTATCGTGTTGATGGTAAATCAGAATGAGATGCTCTTTATATTGAACAGAAGACGATTCTGTGATTAATCTGAGAATTTATTGATATATAATTCGGAGTTTATCTGGTATTTGTAGGTTCGTATTGGTTGATATTGGGGATACGTTGAGCATACAGGACTATTAACACTTTGTATATGTTATACAAGTTTGTTACATGATAGAGAGACGTGTTGTTTATTAGTGGCCGGAGTTGAAATGAATATATTTGTGGCTTGTTGAATTTTGGCTTGTCCTCTATGGGTTTTTTCAAGGTACGTTTTGTGTCATTGTGAAATCCTAATATTCTTTATGGGTTGCGATGGTGAGGTCAGATGAAAGGCAAGAGTTGTGGTTTATTACAGATATCACGTGAGTATCGTGCTATTCTGCACTGTGCAGGTCGTTTTAATGGGAGATAATCCGGAGTTGAATGGACATTTTTCTGGCTTGTTTAATTTTGCTTGTCTTATGGAGTTTCAGATAAGTTTGTGGTTATGTGAATGTCCTACATTTTTATGGGTTGCTATGGTGGGGTCCAAGTGAAGGAGAGTCTGTTGGCGCTATACGCGAATAAGGATATTCTACCACTTGGGGTCGTTTACAATAAAGAGTGGTCCCGTCTACATCTAAGACACATTTCTCATGCCCACGCTTTTCTGCATTTGGCAGGTCTTTCAATGAGCGTTGCGCTCGTACAAGCATTGGAATCATTTATTATTTCCGGCTATTATAACTCCACAGGTGTTTACAACAAAGTGTGCGTTAATGAAACATAGGAATCATTTCTCTATCCTCGCGCTGTTTTAAACTCCACAGAAGTTTACAACAAAATCGATTCATTCAAACCATCTTAGAACCATTATTCTTATGCTCTCATTATTAACTTTATAGGTTTTACAACGAACGTGTGTTTATCTAAATTCTTGACGTGCACAAAGGAAATGCTCCTCATAAAAGAGAATCTCTGTATCTTTAGAAACAAATAACAAAACAAACTAAAATTTTTTATTGTCAGAAAAAACACTTTTCATGATATTCAGTTTTTAAAAACTTAGGCAAACGTAAGGCATGGAAAAAAGGCTGCTGATGATGTTTAGATTTGTTTCATTAAATTTGAGAAACTAAAAAAATCTGATCCTTTTCATGTAAGGTATAGATATTGTCGCAAGTCATCCGAATGGTCTTCACTTGGTGACCATTTGCCTCTGAAGGATTGGTAGTTTATCTGTACTGTGTTGATGGATGAAAAATTGTTTGATGGATTGATTACTTTCAATGAGAAAATGCAATGAACGAACGAACTAACAAACAATTATGTCAACTGGATTTTGCGATTTTTGATATGTGGGAGTTGCATTTTGTAGGAGATTTCAGAGAATTGATCTCTTCTACTTATTCAATTTTTAAATGAGAAATAATGTCGAAATAATGGACTGTATAAAGAGTCTCTAAAGGAATCAGAGATTTTTGTGATCTATCACCGTGGATTTATGAAACTCTAATTTGGAGGGGAACACTGGTGTTAAAACCTCTTTACATGTCAGTTCAGCGATAATCTTCATTGTGTAATTGTGCATTAATCTAATCAATATAAATTTACAATCACGAATGCAAGATCGTATGCCATTCTATTAGAATTGCCAAATGTAGACTAAAACTTCTTCTGTCGACGAGAATAACTCGATGAACATTTTCGTTGTCACATTTTTTGACATTGTTGCTCGAAACGTAATTTCTATAATTATGGTATTGCGATGCATTTTGTTTGGCCCATTTTCCATTTCACGATGTGCAACTCCGTCGTTCTAAATGCAAATAAGATCTGGGGTTTATGAGCTTTTGTCTCTCTGTGATTTCAAGCAATAACAGCTTCAACTTACTCAAGTATTTTGGTATAAGTGATATTTAAGGTTTTATGGAGATTATTTTAACGATCACTTAGGAGCAAAGGTCAAGTGTTCCTCTCAAAGTCTAGTCAAAGGCAACTTTCGCAAAAGGAGGTATGATTTACTAATATCCGATTATTAAGTGTTTAAACTGTCACCTAAACGATGTAATAGGGTTAAATTAACTTGTTGCTTGTTGCGCCTTATTAATTTAAGTAATATATTACAGTTTTATATCTTTAGTTTCTGGTGACTCTTAAGAATAGTGTTTTTAAATTCCTTTCATTTAAATAATTTTGACAATATGAGATACGGCCCAATAAAGTATTCCGACGTTATAACAATGTAAAATTATGTCAGCGGATTCAGGAAAGATGAATTAATTTTTATTTTCTAGTTTACATGATTTGAAAGAAATTGGTAATGGTCTCCGGGAAAACGGAGATTGTTTCTCAGAAAAACTTTTTTACCGGCCGTGGTAAAGAAAGAGTGGGGTGATAAATTTGGTTGCATACATAGTCATTATTCCTTAACAGTTGTGCAATCTAAATCATGTTTGGTGGGTTTCTGAATACAAAAAAAATATTGCGAAAAGTGTCTGTTTGGTCACGCTAGCATCCCTACCAAGTTATTTTGCTCACTGACATTTAGTTGGGTGAGCAAATACTTGGTACAGGGATAAAATGCATGGCACGTTAACACGTGGATCTGAGTACGGATTCTCGGGGCGGAGAAAATGTCTTCGCTGTTTGAATATTTTGAGATTATGTAGTAGAAGATATTGTGTTCCGTTTCATAATGCGAGATAGTCTGTCTTTGTAGACCACTATTTAATGTAAACTATTAGGACGTTAATTTTAATGAAATCGATTACGAAAGTTCTTGTTATGAAATTGTGATTCGAGCGTCAACAGTAGGGTATTAGTCTAAGTGTAGTGGATGTTTTATCGCGGGTGGCGGCTGTTATTTCATCCCCTCGATGGCGAGATCGACACGAACTAGTCAAGTTGCGGGAATTTTCCAATCAGGGTATACCCAAGCGAGGCAACCGACCAACCGGGACAAGTTTTAAGCTACTAATTTTATTTTTCTCTGAAAGTGGTGGTAATGCAGGCATGTGAGTGTAGGTGTGGTATGTAAGAGGTGATAAAAGGTCAGGAAGAGGTGGAAAATGAGGTAAGTTTGGGTATATATCGAAGGTTTTAACATCTTGATTATCTTAATCAAGTTGTTAGAACTTTAAAGTTCATTGCAGTAATTATGGGAAGACCCTCAGAATTGGAAGAGTTAATGGGAGGGTGTTTCAGGTGAATGGAACTCAGCAGCTGCTGATAGGAAAATAAATACATGAAAGTACAGATTATTCATGGCTGGAAGTTAGGACGATTGCGTCTGGAAAACGTAATGGTGTGTGTATAGTTAACTCCACGGTTCATATGACATGAATTTTATGGTTTCTAGTAAATAGCAACCGTAGTCGAGCTTCGTTCAAATCCAATTTATGAAGAGGACGAGAATTGAATTTTATATAATAGATGTTATTATTTTAGTGTAAAAGGTTCAAAATTTAAATAAATCTATAATTTTATTTTTTTATTTTACAGACATTTTATTTATTTTTTTTAATCTTCACACTATGACTCTAGAAACGTCATTAGGTTTGTTTTTCACGCTACACATTCGGCGGACTTAATGTTTTAGGAACAATATTTGGTTTATAGCAGGAGGTCAACATAATGATCGGAATGCAATTACCACATATTTTTACATTATTTATGTTCGCCATTGTGTTGTATTAAACTTTACATTTTTACAAACCGTTGCCTAACACGAAATTTTGGAAAAGAATGGAAAAATCGTATCTATTTAAGGTACTTTTTGAAGTTCGGGAAGAACGTTACAACGTTGAATTTGCTATATTAGATACCATATATATCGAAGTTATTATTATTTTATGTTGTAAGATGCAAATACCAATAATGGTACGAATGTTATGTATATTTTGATTTTTTATTATGTTTATTGGATAAGGAAAATTTTTTTTAATTTTTATCACTCGTCAGAGCGATGTAAGGTGATTAAAGTAAATGTTTAAAATTCTGTAGAGTATAAAATATGCAGGCTTCCATTTTGCTATTTAGCCTCCATATGTAAAATGATCTCCGTTGCCGTATTGCTGCGATTTAGAATGTAGGTATAGCATATAGTAAATATAGAATTTATTTATAGGTTTCAGAAGGGTGGGTTTGATAAAAATTTGTATTTGAGTGTATTAGTTAGGGTTATATTGTTCAGATTACACTTTAAAGTGACCAATTAGAGTGATAATTATGAAATTGTGAATACAATATATTAATGTAAACATCAACTGAATTTAAAGGCAGTTTATGATATGTGAAAAACGTATTAGCTTTCGTAGTGAGATTTTTTCGATAATAAAATGATTTTTCTGCAGTCCGAAGCAGGGGTTAACAGATGAACATATTACAATTATAATTATTTGCATTTCTAATGATAAACTCATGTGAATCATAAATATGTGGGGAATTTTCATTTCCAACTTTTAAAAATTTTTTAAGAGTTTTGAAACTAGAAGAATATGAAAAGTTAGTTGACAAGTGTCGGTATTTCGGACGGGAAAAATAACGTGAGTCAAGAAAAAACACGCCTAAACCGGCAAAGATGCATGTCCGTTGTAGTTTTCAAGTCGGTTAACCACGTCGTTGGTTGGAAAAAAGCGTAGGCCGATGTTCGTGATCCATTGCAGACCATGTAGACGATTCCATTTGTATTTTTCAAGTCGAAGTTTGCTGCGCGGTGAGAAACGGACTTGCTCGCGATGGCAGCTTGTTACTTGCAGGGAACTTTACACGAAGCTCTCTCTGGTGGAGCGATTTTTCGTTATCTGATTTGAATTTGGATGCGAGCGGCAGATATATGCGTTGCGGTATTGCAGTGCCTTTACATTTAATTTATGCATTCCGATACTCGTTGCAATGTAAATTTCATTACTTTCAAATTTTCTCGTAATATGAATTAGGCATTATTTTTTTTGATTTAAAGGACGCAATGTTTTTATTGGAAGTAACGGATTAATGATTATATGTGACATGGCTAAAGTTTGTATTTTACGATTTTTACAAACAATGGGTAAGGATTGCCTTGCCAAAAATTAGTTCTGATTTTTATTTTCATAAACGTTATGGACGATTAAAATAAGGGATCAATATTGATTGTCTGCTGGTTGATAAATTTTGATGGGCCAATATTGAACCATGAAACCTTTC
>BOPP01000116.1:213071-226156 GCA_017312745.1 Gryllus bimaculatus
GAAATTTATAGATCTCCAAGGACTTGAATCTTTAATCGTGTGGTACACTGTCAAAGACGTTCTGGTAGACTATACAAGCCATGTTTAAATAACGTTTTCATTTTTCGTACATCATTCAATATGACTTCATATTTAAGATGACCTATTATTACCATCGTTTTTAGTATCATTATTATTTCAAATGATGTTTGACTATTCAAAGAATTAACTTCCCCAGCTGTAAATTGAACCCGGATCTCCAGGTATAAACTCAGCTGCTTTATTTCCTTGAGCAATCAAACACCATTTGAAACATTACTTCTTATAAGTAGCTATGGAGGTTACAAAAGAGAGTTGTCAATTGCGAAATGAGGTATCATATTCCATTCTATTGTCATCTTGCAGCAGCTTTCAGGTGGTGAAATATTACTTAATTTTAATACCCACACATTTTTCCTTCCCGCTTCTCAGCGCTTCATTCAAACGTATTTTAAACAAAGTCGGGGGCAACACAGCACCCCTATCGAAAATCTTCATTTACTGGAAATATTGCTGAAACGTTTCTCCCTACTTTTATTTGGCTCATATTATCACTGTAGAAATCTTTAAAAGCTCTAATCAATTGCGAATTTATATTATGTTTCTCCATCGCAATCCATAGCCTAGATAATGAAACAGTGTCGTAGGTCTTACGAGGATCTATAAACACAAAGTGCGTCTCTAAGTTATGGGCGTCAACACTTTGTCTTGGCTGGTTGTGGATACCATGCTATATAGTGATGTTGAAATTATACCGGTCAACTCTTTGTCTGGCTGAATTTCAACACCACTATAGAGCACGGTATTCACAACGACGCCGACCTGCAACAAAACTGTGCTCTGTCCATTTCCCTCCTTTGCTGCAACTCTGTCCCATTAACTCACTTTGCAGCAGGGCACACTAATTGAGTGACGTCGTGGTTTTGTGTCAGTAGCCCTGCTTTAAAAGTGCTTCGTGCGGTAACAATTTTTCTTTGTAAGAAAATGTCAAGTATCAGGGATATTTCAAGAAGAAGTACTGTGCACAGAACTGAGTTTTTGTTTCTGCATATGGAGGTGCATGATTCAGAAATGGAAATGTTAAAGATGTTCAATACGAACCTAATGTTAAAATAGTACTCGAAAACTTCAAGTAATTGGATGTGATATGAGATTAAAATTATCTTTTTCTTCATTTTTGAATTCTTTCCGGAAAACTTCAAACCGATAAGTGGCAAACTGACATGACAAACGATTTCATCAGGATATAAGGCAAATGTGATTTGGTGCCCGAAGTCAATGACTTGTATTATGATGGATGACTACTATTGATCTTTTTAATAAGAGATAACACTCGACACATCGTTTGTTTTGAACGAAACGAGTAGGCTACAGAGTTACTGATTTTTTTGATTTTTTACTAATTTTAAACTGATGTATAAATACTTATAATATTTTGTCAGGTGGCTTGAAAACCTAAGTGATACGCAGAATTGGCAAGCAGATTTCAAATCGGCGCACTACAATTAAGTTTAGACACATAGGTCTGAGTAACCGATCTATTATTCATGTAAACAAGAATGTGAATAATTAATAAATTGACAACGTCACACAGCGGAATAAACAAGTAAAGAATGCCAAACATTCCATCATTTAAGGAGGCAAAATGTTACATATTATTATTATTATTATTATTATTATTATTATTATTATTATTATTATTTATTTTATTTCGACAATAGTAGTTAGCATCTGAAACTTAATTTCTAAATAAGTCAGACCTTAGAAACAGGCATTATGAAATTGATTATTTCGAATCTTTATTTCAAAATGCTGTCCACGTCAACCAGAAAAAATGTTACAAATTATTACTTGATAATATGATGAATATTGATGTTATTTTTTAGATAAACATTATACACGAAGATATCCTTAGTCTGTTGCAACTTTCATGTGTTTCACACAAACTATTTTATTCAAAAATTCCTGATTATTCTACAGCATTACGTCCGGGAACTGTGATTTCAACATCTACTGATCAAATGATGTCATTACAGTGCCTCTGATTGGGAGATCGTGGGTTTTGGGGCTGACGGTGGCAGGATTTTTGACAGTAATGTGTCAGATAGGTGGTGGAATAAGTCGTTTCTGGGGGGAGAATGTTTTAACCGACCGGTGCTCTGCCGGATGTTTTCTATTTCTCGATTATACAGGCGAATGACAGAGCAGTAACCTCCAAACGGGCACTAAACCGGCGCGCAGATTTTCCTTTATTTATTATAGTCTCACTGACCCTTACATTCACGACGACACATACGTGTATTTTACTATCTCTCATGTCGGGAGCCCGTCGGGAGCCGTCGGGAGCCCGTCGGGAGCCCGTCGGGGCGCCCGCGGGAGCCCCGCGGGAGCCCCGTGGTGAGCCCCGCGGGAGCCGTCGGGAGCCGTCGGGAGCCCGTCGGGAGCCCGTCGGGAGCCGGTTCGGGACCCGTCGGAGACCCGTCTGGGAGACCCGTCGGAGACCGCGGGAGACGCGTTCGGGAGAACGTCGGGAGACCGTCGGAAGACCGTCGGAGACCGTCGGGAGACCGTCGGGAGGACCGTCCCGGGAGACCCGTCGGGAAGACCGTCGGGAGACCGTCGGGAGACCGTCGGGAGACCGTCGGAGACGTCGGAGACCCGTCGGGAAGACCGTCGGAGACCCGTCGGGAGAACGTCGGGAGACCGTGGGAGACCGTCCGGGAGCTCGTCGGAGCACCGTCGGAGACCGAGGGAGTTAGAGCTTCGGTCCGGCTGGGCGGTGCCTTCGCTGTAGGAAGATGACTGATGCGGAGAAACTCGCCTTGCTGATGTATGTCGGGGCGATTTGTTACATCCAGTGGGAGAAAGATCACACTGGGTCTCTCGCGAGGAAAAAATGTATGCAAAGTTATGGGACTAATGACATTAGAGTTGGCGCGGGCTGGAATCATAATCAATTGAAGGTGCATTGGGGTTTGAATAATCGTTCGTGCCGGAAACGCCATAACCGCTTTATCTTCGTTTTAAGTATTTCTAAGGAGGTGTATTTAAATCATGTATTTTTTTTATAATATTTTTTATCATATTTTTCCAAATGATGACAGTTGTTAATATAAGTTTGTGTATTTGATAACTTTATAAATTGTAGATTATTATCTCAAAGATTAGGTTTTCGTACATGGTTAGGTTTGAAAGTAATTCAATTAAGAAGTGGTGGCGCGAAATTACAAATAACTTCAAAATACTTTTTTTGTTACGGCGGTGTTCTCTTGAATTTTATTACTGGAAGAATACTTCGGAATACAGAAAGGAGAAACCTGCTAATGAAGTAAGGCGATGGTTCGGGCACATTTGAAGGCAACCTCATGTAATTGTGCATAATTCTATGGGTAATTTGCAGATTCAGATGCAGATTCAGATTGGCAGAAATGCTAGATTGGTTTTTTGCTTCGTTATTGATAGTGGTGTGACGTGTGTGACGCGTATTATTTGAGTATATTTGTTCAATAATTAGCGTGGAGAATTAACAGTGTAGAACGTTTCAAAGTACAGTCAAAGTAAGAAATTTTGTGGCGAATTAAAATGCTGTTAAATCTTTTTATAAATAAAGCTAAGCTTCATAAGTAGAAGAACTTGAACACTAAATACGTTTACCACTATTGATGGTGTGAATGTTAATTATTCGTATTTATATGTTTTGTAATCTATGCGAAATAATTATTCGAATTACGCTGTTTATAAAAATGTTATAATTTTTGGAACATGTACGCAAAACTAAAATTTAATTATTTGTTGTTTTTTTTCAGATTCTTTGTAACCATTAAATCCGGCTCGCTAGATATCGATCAACAGTCTGCAGTCCCTTAAGAGGGTCTTGGCGTCGTGAGTTGAATCATCTTTCGGGCCAGAGTGCACCATTCCGTAAGCGGAGAAGAAGGATCTTGACAAGCAGAAGTCTCGGCTGGCGCAGGGTAACCTGGAAGGTGCCAGGTAGATCACATGCCAGTGTTCTGTCATGTTACTATGGAGGGACACTTCGCCGTGCTCAATTTCGTTTCATCAGAGACATCAACAACAACATTTTTAATCCTGCGAATTTGAGTGAACGAACGCTTTAATCAGTGTTATTCTGTTACGTTGTGCAATACTTGCTACAAAAATTTTGGGTTGAACGAATAGTGCAGACTCTGGAGTTATTCTGTGAATGGCATAACGTAAAGTGTGCTGACGTTATCTAAAACATAACTCGAGCTTGAAACGTGGCCTCGGATATAAAGCTGTAACACAGAGCGCTTCCATCTTTTTGGTGCGCAGTGTCGGGCGAGTGTAAGCGCAGTATGACAACACCAAACCACCGGCGGTATGCGCTCCGACGGGCTGCAACCTTCAGCCCGCACAGCAACGCGAGCACGGAGTGCTGGTGCGCATCGTGGAGTGGGAGGCGTGAGGTGGAGGCGGGGCTGGCGGAGCGCGCGCGGGCCGCAGGGTGCCCGGTGTCTGGACCAAGTGGTTCTGGCCCGCCTCTTCCCGCCGGCGCTCGCCTCGTCCCTGCATCGACGAGCTCAACGGCGTCTATAACGACACCACTGGTAGCTCAAGCACTTCATAGGTCTCCATCTAGTATGTGGACTTAATAGGTCTCCACTCTAGTTTGCGGCACTTATAGGTTCCACTCTATGTTCTGCGGCACTTCCATAGGTCTCCATCTAAGTTCTGGCGGCACTTCATAGTTTCATCTAGTTTCCTGCGGCACATTCATAGGTTCTCCCACTCTAGTTCTGCGGCACTTCATAGGTCTCCACTCTAGTTCTGCTCGGATTCAATAGTTCCACTTAGTTTCTGCGGCATTTCATAGGTCTCCCTCTAGTACTGCGGCACTTCATAGGTCTCCACTCTAGTACTTGGCGGCACTTCATAGGTCTCCACTCTAGTTCTGCGGCACTTCATATGGTTCCATCTAGTATCGCGGCACTTCTTAGGTTTCCACTCTAGTACTCCGGCACTTCATAGGTCATGTTTGCCAACTGAATCGTGGGCGTTCGTCTAATGCCTAGGACACATTTCTTATGTCATTACAGGTTTTCTAATCACAATTACTTATCACAAAGGTTCGTTTACATGAACGTGCATTCTGGAAACAACCCTAGGACTCCTTTCTCTAACTCGGTATATCCACCCGCGAGTTTTTCTATATAGTTACTATTTATGCACCAAGGGGCGTTATATGGATTTTAATGATCGAGGCAGCGTGAATACGCATTGGGTAAAACCTCTTTTTTTGTGGCCATCGATCATGGAGAAACGCTCAAACGTCTTCGGTAGTACGGTTATATTTATCTAATTTTAAATTAATCGTATTTAATTATTAACTAGTTGTTAAGTTGAACCGGTTTTCCATTTGATATTTACTCCATAATTTCCTTCGTACGAGAATACGTAGCATATTTAACTGTTTTCATTTTTCTCCTCGGTCACAACCAACCTCTAGATCCAGGTAATTTGTAGTTAAAATTGGGGATATCGTACGGGATTTTTATATTCGAGAAAGCCAAAACATTAATGCTTATATGCGAGGTGAAATTCCGGTGAAGTTACAGGAACGCAAAAATATCCAAATTAATAATGATTTTATAGGGATATCAATGAATCAGAAATGAAATAGTATTTGAATTAATATAAATTTTGACGAAATTTTAAAAAAAATTCGAAACAAAACATTTAAAAACATGGGAATTGTTGATATAGACATAGAGAACCTGATGCTGGGTTGTGGGAGGACAAGGACTCATACTAGATTCAAAGACTGAGAATAATAAAAGGGAAACTTTAACCCAGATGGTGCCTAAAAGGAAGCTAAACCAGAATTAATTGGGATTGGTATAGTGAGGATCTATCATCGGTGAGAGATATGTAAAAACTTTTGTTTTTATACTTTGTGGAGAATGAAAATGGACATATGGTCCAGATATTACAGAATAGATTAGCAAAGAATAATATTTGGAGAAAATTGAGTGGCGAATGTGGCAAAACTTATCAAGTAAATTCAGTGTGGTAACCATGAATTTGGCGCCAGTACTGGAATTATGACAATAGTCGTGACTCGAAACACACGCAAGAATTTTCTGAAATATTATTCTATTTTTTTTTTGAGAGATTTGGTGGCAAGCAGGACATGTATGCTTATAAGGTATTGAGAAACAATTATATTTTTTTCCAAAAAGATATTGATGGCTTCAAATAGGGTTCATTAAAGGACATCAGGATATATGTAATTATGAAAAAACAAAATGGAATATGGAAATAATGATCATTCTGTAGCAGACACTTATGTTGTGAGATTTTATAACAAATACAAGGTGTTTGATTTTGATTACGATTAGTTAAATGAATGAATATTATATATACTGATCTGAATATTTCCTAACAAATTTAAATTAATCACCAAAGAATAGTCGAATGACGGTGCTTTCTATCACGAGAAGAAAGACGAAAGAACTTGAGATAATGTAAGTATGTAACGCCCCAAAACATTAGAGGCTACCTCCATTAAATTGAATAATAATAAGTAGGCACAGGGTAGAAATATAAATGAGATTATATTCATTTAGAAAAAGTACGAATTGTAGGCTTGATTATATTAGAGCGCTTGATCTTGCACTGTCGCAATGACACGTCCAAGCGTGCAAAATATATAGTGATTTAATTACATGCGAGAAGACGAACTTGTCACAGTATCGAGCTCTGTACGGAAGGAATAACGGTATCAGTAGAAAATAGTTTATTATGACGAAGCGAGATATAAAGGTATAATGATCAGGCGGTGACCAAAATGGCCGTGGGATTTTGACCCGAAGGCAGTTTGTCGCCCAATATCATTAGAAGTTATATATCATTTTTAGTTTTCCTTACTTTTATTGGATTCAAATTTATTAATTTACTAATTAACTCGCCTTGTTATACTTGACTCGGTTTGTTAAACATTTCCTCCGTAATTCTTTATCATTCTCCAGAGGCGACATGTCATTCATCAAACTGTTTTTTATATTTTCTGTAACCACTATCAAGTTAAGTCATGAATGAAGTTGGGAGATACTATAGAGGACAAAAAACAAGCATCACTTATAATTAGTCAATAGATATGTTTATTTTTTAAGTACAGAAATAATTCGTCGGAATTTAATTATTTACCGATGCCAAATTTAAAATGGTGATATCCAATTTGGAAAAAATTGTTTTTGTTTAGAATTTGCATTTAGAGAAAAATATTGAGATATTTAGCATCATTAAGTGTACTGTATTCGTTGAAGTTAACTATGAGCTTGCAAAGTGAAAAACTTGTGTTATATTTTTATTTTTATTGGAAGAAATTGAATATGTTACGTTTGAATGTTTGCTTCCCAGATGTGTTGTTCAGCTATGCAAATTTAAATCTAAGATAAATTTAAACTTAAGAGGTACTGAGGGGAGAAACTCATGGTCATGATGCTTTTGGTTAGATAACCATTGGAAGGACTTAGTAAATAACAGTTGGGGTTATTCACATTTTTTGTATTAATGCAAAAACTCAATTTCCAAAACAATCAGTATTTTTTTTCTGTGTAAAATGTTTATTTAAATCTATGAATTATAACTGCTACTGGTTTCAAAATTTTGAAAATGTATTGAGTTATACGAGGGTGCGTTTCATGCTACAAACTATTACATCAGAACTATATCTCTTGTGGAATTTCTTGTGCTTTGATCCTCTCCTTGTGAAAACGGTTAGATGGAATTCTTTTATTTTGCGATGTGGGGAAGTTTTTGCCAGTTTTTGAAGTGGGGTTATGCTTGGTGAGAGGTTTTAATAGTTATGTGCGTATGGGATATTTGATTTATTATCGTGTTGATGGTAAATCAGAATGAGATGCTCTTTATATTGAACAGAAGACGATTCTGTGATTAATCTGAGAATTTATTGATATATAATTCGGAGTTTATCTGGTATTTGTAGGTTCGTATTGGTTGATATTGGGGATACGTTGAGCATACAGGACTATTAACACTTTGTATATGTTATACAAGTTTGTTACATGATAGAGAGACGTGTTGTTTATTAGTGGCCGGAGTTGAAATGAATATATTTGTGGCTTGTTGAATTTTGGCTTGTCCTCTATGGGTTTTTTCAAGGTACGTTTTGTGTCATTGTGAAATCCTAATATTCTTTATGGGTTGCGATGGTGAGGTCAGATGAAAGGCAAGAGTTGTGGTTTATTACAGATATCACGTGAGTATCGTGCTATTCTGCACTGTGCAGGTCGTTTTAATGGGAGATAATCCGGAGTTGAATGGACATTTTTCTGGCTTGTTTAATTTTGCTTGTCTTATGGAGTTTCAGATAAGTTTGTGGTTATGTGAATGTCCTACATTTTTATGGGTTGCTATGGTGGGGTCCAAGTGAAGGAGAGTCTGTTGGCGCTATACGCGAATAAGGATATTCTACCACTTGGGGTCGTTTACAATAAAGAGTGGTCCCGTCTACATCTAAGACACATTTCTCATGCCCACGCTTTTCTGCATTTGGCAGGTCTTTCAATGAGCGTTGCGCTCGTACAAGCATTGGAATCATTTATTATTTCCGGCTATTATAACTCCACAGGTGTTTACAACAAAGTGTGCGTTAATGAAACATAGGAATCATTTCTCTATCCTCGCGCTGTTTTAAACTCCACAGAAGTTTACAACAAAATCGATTCATTCAAACCATCTTAGAACCATTATTCTTATGCTCTCATTATTAACTTTATAGGTTTTACAACGAACGTGTGTTTATCTAAATTCTTGACGTGCACAAAGGAAATGCTCCTCATAAAAGAGAATCTCTGTATCTTTAGAAACAAATAACAAAACAAACTAAAATTTTTTATTGTCAGAAAAAACACTTTTCATGATATTCAGTTTTTAAAAACTTAGGCAAACGTAAGGCATGGAAAAAAGGCTGCTGATGATGTTTAGATTTGTTTCATTAAATTTGAGAAACTAAAAAAATCTGATCCTTTTCATGTAAGGTATAGATATTGTCGCAAGTCATCCGAATGGTCTTCACTTGGTGACCATTTGCCTCTGAAGGATTGGTAGTTTATCTGTACTGTGTTGATGGATGAAAAATTGTTTGATGGATTGATTACTTTCAATGAGAAAATGCAATGAACGAACGAACTAACAAACAATTATGTCAACTGGATTTTGCGATTTTTGATATGTGGGAGTTGCATTTTGTAGGAGATTTCAGAGAATTGATCTCTTCTACTTATTCAATTTTTAAATGAGAAATAATGTCGAAATAATGGACTGTATAAAGAGTCTCTAAAGGAATCAGAGATTTTTGTGATCTATCACCGTGGATTTATGAAACTCTAATTTGGAGGGGAACACTGGTGTTAAAACCTCTTTACATGTCAGTTCAGCGATAATCTTCATTGTGTAATTGTGCATTAATCTAATCAATATAAATTTACAATCACGAATGCAAGATCGTATGCCATTCTATTAGAATTGCCAAATGTAGACTAAAACTTCTTCTGTCGACGAGAATAACTCGATGAACATTTTCGTTGTCACATTTTTTGACATTGTTGCTCGAAACGTAATTTCTATAATTATGGTATTGCGATGCATTTTGTTTGGCCCATTTTCCATTTCACGATGTGCAACTCCGTCGTTCTAAATGCAAATAAGATCTGGGGTTTATGAGCTTTTGTCTCTCTGTGATTTCAAGCAATAACAGCTTCAACTTACTCAAGTATTTTGGTATAAGTGATATTTAAGGTTTTATGGAGATTATTTTAACGATCACTTAGGAGCAAAGGTCAAGTGTTCCTCTCAAAGTCTAGTCAAAGGCAACTTTCGCAAAAGGAGGTATGATTTACTAATATCCGATTATTAAGTGTTTAAACTGTCACCTAAACGATGTAATAGGGTTAAATTAACTTGTTGCTTGTTGCGCCTTATTAATTTAAGTAATATATTACAGTTTTATATCTTTAGTTTCTGGTGACTCTTAAGAATAGTGTTTTTAAATTCCTTTCATTTAAATAATTTTGACAATATGAGATACGGCCCAATAAAGTATTCCGACGTTATAACAATGTAAAATTATGTCAGCGGATTCAGGAAAGATGAATTAATTTTTATTTTCTAGTTTACATGATTTGAAAGAAATTGGTAATGGTCTCCGGGAAAACGGAGATTGTTTCTCAGAAAAACTTTTTTACCGGCCGTGGTAAAGAAAGAGTGGGGTGATAAATTTGGTTGCATACATAGTCATTATTCCTTAACAGTTGTGCAATCTAAATCATGTTTGGTGGGTTTCTGAATACAAAAAAAATATTGCGAAAAGTGTCTGTTTGGTCACGCTAGCATCCCTACCAAGTTATTTTGCTCACTGACATTTAGTTGGGTGAGCAAATACTTGGTACAGGGATAAAATGCATGGCACGTTAACACGTGGATCTGAGTACGGATTCTCGGGGCGGAGAAAATGTCTTCGCTGTTTGAATATTTTGAGATTATGTAGTAGAAGATATTGTGTTCCGTTTCATAATGCGAGATAGTCTGTCTTTGTAGACCACTATTTAATGTAAACTATTAGGACGTTAATTTTAATGAAATCGATTACGAAAGTTCTTGTTATGAAATTGTGATTCGAGCGTCAACAGTAGGGTATTAGTCTAAGTGTAGTGGATGTTTTATCGCGGGTGGCGGCTGTTATTTCATCCCCTCGATGGCGAGATCGACACGAACTAGTCAAGTTGCGGGAATTTTCCAATCAGGGTATACCCAAGCGAGGCAACCGACCAACCGGGACAAGTTTTAAGCTACTAATTTTATTTTTCTCTGAAAGTGGTGGTAATGCAGGCATGTGAGTGTAGGTGTGGTATGTAAGAGGTGATAAAAGGTCAGGAAGAGGTGGAAAATGAGGTAAGTTTGGGTATATATCGAAGGTTTTAACATCTTGATTATCTTAATCAAGTTGTTAGAACTTTAAAGTTCATTGCAGTAATTATGGGAAGACCCTCAGAATTGGAAGAGTTAATGGGAGGGTGTTTCAGGTGAATGGAACTCAGCAGCTGCTGATAGGAAAATAAATACATGAAAGTACAGATTATTCATGGCTGGAAGTTAGGACGATTGCGTCTGGAAAACGTAATGGTGTGTGTATAGTTAACTCCACGGTTCATATGACATGAATTTTATGGTTTCTAGTAAATAGCAACCGTAGTCGAGCTTCGTTCAAATCCAATTTATGAAGAGGACGAGAATTGAATTTTATATAATAGATGTTATTATTTTAGTGTAAAAGGTTCAAAATTTAAATAAATCTATAATTTTATTTTTTTATTTTACAGACATTTTATTTATTTTTTTTAATCTTCACACTATGACTCTAGAAACGTCATTAGGTTTGTTTTTCACGCTACACATTCGGCGGACTTAATGTTTTAGGAACAATATTTGGTTTATAGCAGGAGGTCAACATAATGATCGGAATGCAATTACCACATATTTTTACATTATTTATGTTCGCCATTGTGTTGTATTAAACTTTACATTTTTACAAACCGTTGCCTAACACGAAATTTTGGAAAAGAATGGAAAAATCGTATCTATTTAAGGTACTTTTTGAAGTTCGGGAAGAACGTTACAACGTTGAATTTGCTATATTAGATACCATATATATCGAAGTTATTATTATTTTATGTTGTAAGATGCAAATACCAATAATGGTACGAATGTTATGTATATTTTGATTTTTTATTATGTTTATTGGATAAGGAAAATTTTTTTTAATTTTTATCACTCGTCAGAGCGATGTAAGGTGATTAAAGTAAATGTTTAAAATTCTGTAGAGTATAAAATATGCAGGCTTCCATTTTGCTATTTAGCCTCCATATGTAAAATGATCTCCGTTGCCGTATTGCTGCGATTTAGAATGTAGGTATAGCATATAGTAAATATAGAATTTATTTATAGGTTTCAGAAGGGTGGGTTTGATAAAAATTTGTATTTGAGTGTATTAGTTAGGGTTATATTGTTCAGATTACACTTTAAAGTGACCAATTAGAGTGATAATTATGAAATTGTGAATACAATATATTAATGTAAACATCAACTGAATTTAAAGGCAGTTTATGATATGTGAAAAACGTATTAGCTTTCGTAGTGAGATTTTTTCGATAATAAAATGATTTTTCTGCAGTCCGAAGCAGGGGTTAACAGATGAACATATTACAATTATAATTATTTGCATTTCTAATGATAAACTCATGTGAATCATAAATATGTGGGGAATTTTCATTTCCAACTTTTAAAAATTTTTTAAGAGTTTTGAAACTAGAAGAATATGAAAAGTTAGTTGACAAGTGTCGGTATTTCGGACGGGAAAAATAACGTGAGTCAAGAAAAAACACGCCTAAACCGGCAAAGATGCATGTCCGTTGTAGTTTTCAAGTCGGTTAACCACGTCGTTGGTTGGAAAAAAGCGTAGGCCGATGTTCGTGATCCATTGCAGACCATGTAGACGATTCCATTTGTATTTTTCAAGTCGAAGTTTGCTGCGCGGTGAGAAACGGACTTGCTCGCGATGGCAGCTTGTTACTTGCAGGGAACTTTACACGAAGCTCTCTCTGGTGGAGCGATTTTTCGTTATCTGATTTGAATTTGGATGCGAGCGGCAGATATATGCGTTGCGGTATTGCAGTGCCTTTACATTTAATTTATGCATTCCGATACTCGTTGCAATGTAAATTTCATTACTTTCAAATTTTCTCGTAATATGAATTAGGCATTATTTTTTTTGATTTAAAGGACGCAATGTTTTTATTGGAAGTAACGGATTAATGATTATATGTGACATGGCTAAAGTTTGTATTTTACGATTTTTACAAACAATGGGTAAGGATTGCCTTGCCAAAAATTAGTTCTGATTTTTATTTTCATAAACGTTATGGACGATTAAAATAAGGGATCAATATTGATTGTCTGCTGGTTGATAAATTTTGATGGGCCAATATTGAACCATGAAACCTTTC
>BOPP01000116.1:226181-238268 GCA_017312745.1 Gryllus bimaculatus
AAACACCATTTGAAACATTACTTCTTATAAGTAGCTATGGAGGTTACAAAAGAGAGTTGTCAATTGCGAAATGAGGTATCATATTTCATTCTATTGTTATCTTGCAGCAGCTTTCAGGTGGTGAAATATTACTTAATTTTAATACCCACACATTTTTCCTTCCCGCTTCTCAGCGCTCCATTCAAACGAATTTTAAACAAAGTCGGGGGCAACACAGCACCCCTATCGAAAACCTTCATTTACTGGAAATATTGCTGAAACGTTTCTCCCTACTTTTATTTGGCTCGTATTATCACTATAGAAATCTTTAAAGGCTCCAATCAATTGCAAATTTATATTATGTTTCTCCATCGCAATCCATAGCCTAGATAATGGAACAGTGTCGTAGGTCTTACGAGGATCTATAAACACAAAGTGCGTCTCTAAGTTATGGGCGTAAACTCTTTGTCTATGTTGGTTGAGAATACCATGCTATGTAGTGATGTTGAAATTCTACCAGGCAACTCTTTGTCTGGCTGAATTTCAACACCACTGTAGAGCATGGTATTCACAACGACGCCGACCTGCAACAAAACTGGGCTCTGTCCATATCCCTCCTTTGCTGCAACTCTGTCCCATTAACTCACTTTGCAGCAGGGCGCACTAATTGAGTGACGTTGTTGTTTTGTGTCAGTAGCCCTGTTTTAAATGTGCTTCGTGCGGTAGCAATTTTTCTTTGTGAGAAAATGTCAAGTATGAAGGATATTTCAAGAAGAGGTACTGTGCACAGAACTGAGTTTTTTTTTGTTTCATATGGAGGTGCATGATTCAGAAATGCAATGGAAATGTTAAAGATGTTCAATAGAAACCTAATGTTAAAATAATGCTCGAAAACTTCAAGTAATTGGATGTGATATTAGCTTAAAATTATATTTTTCATTTTTTAAATCTTTCCGTAAACCTTCAATCCGATAAGTGGCAAACCAACACGGCGAACGATTTCATCAGGATATAAGGCAAATGTGAATTAGTGCCCGAAGTCAATGACTTGTATTATGATGGATGATTACTATTGATCTTTTTATTTTTAATAAGAGATAACACTCGCCTGAAACAAAAACAGTCGACATATCGTTTGTTTTGAACGAAACGGAGTAGGCTACAGAGTTCCTGATTTTTTTGATTTTTTACTAATTTGAAACTGAATAAATACTGTATAAATACTAATAATATTTTTTCAGGTGGCTTGAAGACCTTAAGTGATACTCAGAATTGCCACGTAGATTTCAAATCAGCGCATTCATGTAAACAAGAATGTGAATAATTAATAAATTGTCTACGTCACACAGCGGAATAAACAAGTAAAGAATGGCAAACATTCCATAATTTAAGGAGGCAAAATGTTACATATTATTATTAATACTATTATTATTATTATTATTATTTTGACAATACTAGTTAGCATCTGAAACTTATTTAGAAATTAAGTCAGACCTTAGAAACAGGCATTATGCAATTCAATATTTCGAATCTTCATTTTAAAATGCTGTTTACGCCGGATCTTCGTTATATCCAGCGGGAGATCACCATTCGGCTACCTAGCGAGGAAAACACATGCACTGCACTTATGGGACTAACGACATTAGTAGTTGACGTGCCCGGAATCACTAATAAATCGAAAGTTTAATAAAAAGGTGCATTGGGGGTTGCATAATCGCTTGAGTCCGAAAACGCCATACCCTCTTCATCTTCGCTTCTAAAGATTCTAGAGGTGTATTAAACTCACAGTATTATATTTAATTATATTATTTTTATCATATTTTCTCACTGATACTGTGCTTGCATACAAAGTTTGTGTCATTATGATAACATTATAATTGTAGATTATTATCTCAAAGAAAGGTTTTAGTACATGGTATGTTGAAAGTAATTCATTAAGAACTGTTGCGCAAAATTACAAATTACTTTCAAAAATACTTTATTTTGTTAGATGTTTGTTCTTGAATCTTCTATTACTGAAAGAAATGCTCGTATACAGAATGGGTAAACATATTAAATGGAAGTAGAGATGTTCTGTCACATTTAAAGCAACCTCATGTAATTGTGCATAAATTCTAATGGGTGAAATACAACACATTTTCTGCTTCGTTATTGATATTGTGGTATTACGTGATGTAACCCGTATTATTTGAGTAAATTGTCCAAAGTATTAGCGTGGAGTATTACAGTGATGGACGTTCAAAATACAGTCAAGTACCAAATTTGTGCGAATTAAAGTGATGTTAAAATCTTTTTATAAACTACAAATAAGCTTAATAAGTAAGAAGACCGTTGACAACTATAATGATTTATCACTATTGATGGTGTGAAATGTTAATTTCGTACTTGTATGTAAATTTGTATCTATGCAAAACTCATTAATCGAGTACATACAGATTATTTCCATTGTTGTTATAAGTAACAAGTAATCAATGATTAAAAGTTTATTATTTGATGTTTTTCAGATTCTTTGTAACACCACTCATCGCTCTGCAGCTATCGATCAACATCATCGCAGTCCTTAGAGGCGTCTTGGCGTAGTAAGTTGTAGCCGTCTTTCGGCCCAGAAGATGCTAAGCGGAGAAGAAGGATCTTGACAACGCAGAAATCTACGCGGCCTGGCGCAGAAGTAACCTGGAAGGTGCCAGGTAGTTCATCCAGTGCAGTGTTCTGTCATGTTACTATGGAGGACACTTCGCCGTACTCAATTCGTTTCATCAGGGACATCAAACAACAAACCCATTTTTATCCTGCCGATTTCGAGTGAACGAACGCTTAACAGTGTATTCTGATACTTGTTCAAATACTGCTACAAACCAATTTTGGGTTGACAATAGTGCAGACTCTGGAGTTATTCTGTGAATGGCATCAACGTAGTGTGCTGACGTATCTCAAAACATGAACTACGACTTGCAACAACGTGGCCTCGGATATAAGCCCTGAACACACAGAGCGCTCCTATCTTTTGGTGCCGCAGTGTCGGGCGAGGTGTAAGCGACAGTATGACCACCACCACCACCACCACCGCGGATGCGCTCCCGACGGCGCTGCCAACCTTCAGCCGCCACGAGCAACGCGAGCACGAGTGCCTGGTGCGCATCGTGGAGTGGGAGGCGGAGGTGGAGGCGGGGCTGGCGGAGGCGGCGGCGGCGGCCGCAGGGTGCCCGGTGTCCTGGGACCAAGTGCATTGCTGGCCGCCCTCGCCCGCCGGCGCCCTCGCCTTCGCCCCCTGCATCGACGAGCTCAACGGACAAGAGAGAGATTATTGCTGGCATAATGCAGCAATGTTGTTATTTTGTGGATGCAAAATAATATGTATGCGTAAATGAATAGTTTGTATATTAATGTAATTTTTGCTGGTATTTTTGCAATGAATTATGATGTTGCTTTGGCTTAATATTTAGATATTCACTCACACAGTTTCTGTCTCAATAAAAATAACTAAAATAAGCACAGGATATTTTTTGTTTGAACACATGAACAGACAAAAGTAAGATAATCGCACTAACTACCTAGAAATTCTTTCAAAGTGTCTTTCTCAATTCTATACTGTATATTTTACTAGACAACAGTGTTTAGTAAATGTGCGGCCAGGTGATTTATCGCTTTTCCATGGTCACATGCCAGAATTGCAAATGCCTCTCGTCCCTCTGATTCTCAGCGCTGGTGGGGTCTTCAGAGGGGTGCAACCGTGGCTGTTCAATACATGATGCTCAGCAGGCGAACAGACGTCTTACTGTGGCGAGCGTATTTTGCATTCTTTACGGAAGCAGAAAGAAATCAATAGTCTTTCGTGCCTGTTTTTTCTTTTTTTGCAAATCTATTTTCTTTTTTTCGCAGGGCATTTTTCCACAGCAAGTCGGTTTACTTTATCCGGTTGTATTATATATGGGACGCATATTCGACATGCACTACACACCAACACCCCAGTTGGGCTCTTTGACGTGGGGGTTATCACGAACGTGGGCCTTCGCAACAACAGTCTCAAGAAGCGAGGGAAATATGCCAAGGCGGGAACTCGAACGCACCTTCAGACGAAGCGATGAGTTTCGGTAACCCTTTAGACATTTGGTCAATCCAGGTCGGCTCTTTTACTTTAATAAAATTACTTTTCAAGAAAAGAGAGTGTAGGCAAAACGTTTGCTATAAATTCGATAAATTTCTCGAGATGCTTGACTACTTATCCATCTTGAAAATACATTGGGTCGAAAATGTGGTATGCTTTTTTTGATACATTTATATGTTTGCTCGCAATAGAATGAAGAAGTGGTAAGGTCATAGAAACGGTGATCTGTAAAGGAGAAGATAGGGATTTCAATCGTTGTTGTCCGTGCAAGGCATTATGAACACGCAATTCAACCTTTTGAACTCGACAAACATCACTATTACGCTAGGGTTGCTTGAAGAGTATAAACTCATATTAGTTGCAGGTATTTGAAATTGCACGGTTCTCTGTACTATACGTAGCCATTTGTACCTCTCCGGGATGAAAAATTGCGAACGACGAAGGGACCGGGTCCTTCCCGAGAGAGCGTTTTCCACTTGTTCGCATGAGCTAACGAACCTTTTTGTCTGCGTTCCCTGTTTCAACAACTCGCGAGCGGGCGATGTGGGGCTTTACGGATTAGCCGCCGGAACGGGCGGTGACGAGCGGGGTTGATTTCAGGGAGAGGAATCTGATTGTAAGGCCAGAGGGCTGTGTGATTCGACTTTTGCTGTGACTCGCGCCCTGGAAGGATGTTAGAAAAGGCGCCGATAGGCTAAAAGAGTTAGGCGTTCAGGTTTTTTGTCAGAGATTGAAGTTCCCGGTGAAGAATTGATTTTGAATTTTATGATTTTGTAATAAATGGACTAAGGTAATACACTCTTTTATTAGCGGTTAATTTGGCGGTTTTTTTGAATAGTTTGAAACATAACGTTTGTTTTAAGTTCACATAAGTATCTTAAACATAGTTTTCCGGAAACCATTGGTTGATCTTGGAGCCAAATGCACGTTTTAAAAAAGGGCTAATTCTACAAAATAATTCAGTAGATGAATGGGGATGTTATGTCCGTGTTTAATTGAATGTTTTATGATTAGGGCCATGAAAAAAATTACTTTTTGATTGAGTTCATGATATTAATTACATAAGGAAACAAATTTACTCTACATCTGTAATAATATTTGGAATCAACACACTACTTTTGAATACTTAATGCTATTGAGAAATATCAACAACAGAGAATATACAAGTGAACTTTATAAAAATATTGCGTAATTATAAAGAGAGTAGATTCATCCTGGAATCTCATTTTGAAAACATCAACAGTTTTGGGCTTGATGTCATCTCATCAACATTAATAGTTTACTTTCGGCAAATGGGAAATAACGACGACACTTTCAAAAATCTCAATCGCGTGAAGTTTTTGCATTGGTGAAGGAAGAAGTATATACCAAATGTTTACTTGCTAAATCTTAACTTTAATGAAAATCTATAAATATATACCATTCTTTTGGTCAGACCTTCTCGTTTTCTTGAAATGTCTTCGAGAAAGGCTCACAACTTCGTCTTGTGCTGTGGCGCGGGCAACACGATGCACGCGCTTCAGGAAGGAGAATTTCTGCGACGCTTTTTTACATCTCGCGTGGGAGATTTAGCTATTACACTTATCAATAGAATGGGTTTTTCTTTGCAAACCACAAGAATTTTACTCGTAGATGTTTTACTCAAATTATTATATACAGCTGAGTGTAATTAGAGTTTCGATACAATGCACAACATGATTAATAATTATTAATTATATTATTGTTTATTATTATTAATTATAATTCATTGTTTTATTATATTATTAATATTGTTAATTGTTATTATTTATCATTAACTTTATTATTGATTTTATAAATATTAATATTATATTATTAATATTTTTATACAGTATTCCTCACTTCACGACTGAAGATGTTATGAGTCGTGGATATAAATATAGCTCATGTGAACCAGCTTTCTGAGGAATAGCTAGGGATGTCTGCAATACTTTGCGCAATAAGTGGGCTGTTTGGCAATAAGTAATATAATTGCACTTTCAGTTTCTAATGACCTGGAAGTTCGCCACGTTTTACACATATTTTTGGCGGAACAAATCCCCGAGTTTGATGACTATAGGAAGACAAGTGTTTTTCCCCATCATTCGCCTGATTCGATTTCAAACTAGTGTATTTAAGACGTTTCTCTTTTTTTCCTTGGTTAGCGAAGCAGGCACCAAAATAATCTACAAGTAGCTCAACGTCTTTTCACAAATACTGGTAATCAAATATCCGTTTTGTTAGCGGTATCGGTGCGATCAGTTTGATTGTTGGTCGTAAAGTTTGGTATATCAGCCCAACAGAAGTACTTGCATTTTGGTGAGTATTGGTATACTTGGAGATGTGTTTCAGAAAAAGAGGAAGTTTCAGATCTGCAGTGGACACATCCTATGATTCATTCAAGCATGTCGGTCTTTGCTTAGAATGGACAAGCTGCTGGGGATTATGAATCGAATTGTTTTGCTGGCGGAATTCGGCTTTATAATTAGGGAAAGGTTGAGCGATATGAGGAAGAGAACCGCTATTAATATGTCATAAATTCTCACAGTTCTTGGGCCAGATAGGTAGAACAGCTACCAGGGGTTTTGAGCTTTCATTCTTCTTTTATTATTATTATATTATTATTTTTTATTATTATGTATTTATTTTTATTATTATTATTATTATTATTATTATTATTATTATTATTATTATTATTATATATTTTATTATAGACCTTGTTATTCTGGTTTAAAATCTTTTACCAAGGATTGGATTTGTTACTCCACGATTTTCTTTAACATTTTGTGGTGTCTCAATATTCTATTGACTGCTAACTCTTGGAACATACAGGCATTTGGAAGGTAATTGGATTTATTCTTAAGCAAACACTTTAAGAATCATTACGTAAAAAGAAATGTGCTACTGGTCTTTTCAATGCATTGAGTTATCGGTTTTTAGTGAACAAATTCATACAAGCATTGTAAATCGAAGTCTAGGATTGAAATTTATAGTCTCCCAGGATTTGAATTTTTAATCGTGTGGTACACTGTCAAAGACGTTTGGTAGACTATACAAGCCATGTTTTAAATAACGTACTTCATTTTTTCGTACATATTCATTATGAATTCATATTTAAGATGACTATTATTACATCGGTTTTTTAGTATGCATTATTACTTTAAATGAGTTTGACTAATTCAAAGATTAACTTCCCAGACTGTAAATTGAACCCGGATCTCCAGGTATAAACTCAGCTGCTTTTATTTTCTTGAGGAATCAAACACTATTTGAACATTACTTCTTATAAGAGCTATGGAGGTTACAAAGAGAGTTGTCAATTGCGAATGAGGTATCCATATTCATTCTATTGTATTTGCAGGCAGCTTTCAGGTGGTGAAATTTATTATTTTATACCCACAATTTTTCTTCCGTTCTCAAGCGCTTCATTCAACGTCTTTTAAACAACGTGGGGGGAACACAGCACCCTATGAAAAATCTTCATTTACTGGGATATTGCTGAACGTTTTCTACTTTTATTTGGCTTTTATAACTGGTAGAAAATTTTAAAGCTCTAATAATTGCGATTTATTATGTTTCCAGACATCATAGCCTAGATAATGAAACAGTGTGTAGGTCTTCGAAGATCTATAAACACAAAGTGGTCTCTAAGTTTGGGCGTCAACATGGGTCTGGCTGGTTGTGGTATAATGCTATATAGTGATGTTTGAAAAGTACCGGTCAATCTTTGTCTGGCTGAATTCAACCCACTATAGAGCGGTATTCACAACGAAGCCGACCTGCACATGTGCTCCTGTCATTTCTCTTTGCTGCAATCCCTGTCCCATTACTACTTTGCAGCAGGGACACTATTGAGTGACGTCGTGGTTTTTGTGTCAGTAGCTGCTTTAAAAGTGCTTCGTGGAGGTAAAATTTTTCTTTGTAAGAAAGTTCAAGTATCAGGGATATTTAGACGAAGTACTGTGCACAGAAATGGAGTTTTTGTTTTCTTGGAGGGTGCATGATTCAGAAATGGAAATGTTACAGATGTTCGAATAGCGACCTAATGTTAAAAATAGTACAGAAAACTTCAAGTAATGATGTGATGAGATCTAAAATTATTTTTTCTTCAATTTTGAATCTTTCCGGAAAAAACTTCAACCCGGATAAGTGGCAACTGAATGAGACAAACGATTACAGGGATATAAGGCAATGTGATTTGGTGCCGAGTCAATGCTTGTATTATGAATGGAATGACTTACTGATTGAATCTTTTAATAAGAGAAACACTTCGACACATCGTTTGTTTTTGAACGAAACGATTTAGGGCTAGAGTTATGATTTTTGTGATTTTTACTAATTTTTAAATGGATGTATAATACTTATAAATATTTTGTCAGGTGGCTTGAAAACCTATGATATCGCAGATATTGGCAAGCAGATTTCAAATCGGCGCTCTACATTAAGTTAGACACATAAGGTTGAGTAGACGATCTTTTTCACGAAACATGAATGTGAATACTTAATAAATTGACAAGTCACACAGCGGATAAACAAGTAAAGAATGCAAACATTCGCATCATTCAGGAGGCAAAATGTTAATATTATTATTATTAATTATTATATATATTTTTTATTATTATATTTATTTTATTTCCGAAATAGTAGTTTAGCATTTGAAAACTTAATTTTAAAATAAGTAGACCTAAGAAAAGGCATTATGAAAATTGATTTTTCGAAATACTTTATTTCAAATGCTGTCACACCGTCAACCAGAGAATAAATGTTACAAAATTATTACGTTGATAATATGATGATATTGATGTTATTTTTTGATAAACATTATACAGGAAGATATCCTTAGTCTGTTGCAACTTTCATGTGTTTATACAAACTATTTTTATTCAAAATTCCTGATTATTCTACAGCATTACGTCGGGTGAACTGTATTTCAACATCTACTGAATCAATGATGTTCATGTACAGGTCTCTGATTGGGAGATCGTGGTTTGGGGCTGACGGTGGCAGGATTTTTGAAGTAATGTGTCAGATGGTGGAATAAGTCGTTTCTGGGGGGAGAATGTTTTAACCGACCGGTGCTCTGCCGGATGTTTTCTATTTCTCGATTATACAGGCGAATGACAGAGCAGTAACCTCCAAACGGGCACTAAACCGGCGCGCAGATTTTCCTTTATTTATTATAGTCTCACTGACCCTTACATTCACGACGACACATACGTGTATTTTACTATCTCTCATGTCGGGAGCCCGTCGGGAGCCGTCGGGAGCCCGTCGGGAGCCCGTCGGGGCGCCCGCGGGAGCCCCGCGGGAGCCCCGTGGTGAGCCCCGCGGGAGCCGTCGGGAGCCGTCGGGAGCCCGTCGGGAGCCCGTCGGGAGCCGGTTCGGGACCCGTCGGAGACCCGTCTGGGAGACCCGTCGGAGACCGCGGGAGACGCGTTCGGGAGAACGTCGGGAGACCGTCGGAAGACCGTCGGAGACCGTCGGGAGACCGTCGGGAGGACCGTCCCGGGAGACCCGTCGGGAAGACCGTCGGGAGACCGTCGGGAGACCGTCGGGAGACCGTCGGAGACGTCGGAGACCCGTCGGGAAGACCGTCGGAGACCCGTCGGGAGAACGTCGGGAGACCGTGGGAGACCGTCCGGGAGCTCGTCGGAGCACCGTCGGAGACCGAGGGAGTTAGAGCTTCGGTCCGGCTGGGCGGTGCCTTCGCTGTAGGAAGATGACTGATGCGGAGAAACTCGCCTTGCTGATGTATGTCGGGGCGATTTGTTACATCCAGTGGGAGAAAGATCACACTGGGTCTCTCGCGAGGAAAAAATGTATGCAAAGTTATGGGACTAATGACATTAGAGTTGGCGCGGGCTGGAATCATAATCAATTGAAGGTGCATTGGGGTTTGAATAATCGTTCGTGCCGGAAACGCCATAACCGCTTTATCTTCGTTTTAAGTATTTCTAAGGAGGTGTATTTAAATCATGTATTTTTTTTATAATATTTTTTATCATATTTTTCCAAATGATGACAGTTGTTAATATAAGTTTGTGTATTTGATAACTTTATAAATTGTAGATTATTATCTCAAAGATTAGGTTTTCGTACATGGTTAGGTTTGAAAGTAATTCAATTAAGAAGTGGTGGCGCGAAATTACAAATAACTTCAAAATACTTTTTTTGTTACGGCGGTGTTCTCTTGAATTTTATTACTGGAAGAATACTTCGGAATACAGAAAGGAGAAACCTGCTAATGAAGTAAGGCGATGGTTCGGGCACATTTGAAGGCAACCTCATGTAATTGTGCATAATTCTATGGGTAATTTGCAGATTCAGATGCAGATTCAGATTGGCAGAAATGCTAGATTGGTTTTTTGCTTCGTTATTGATAGTGGTGTGACGTGTGTGACGCGTATTATTTGAGTATATTTGTTCAATAATTAGCGTGGAGAATTAACAGTGTAGAACGTTTCAAAGTACAGTCAAAGTAAGAAATTTTGTGGCGAATTAAAATGCTGTTAAATCTTTTTATAAATAAAGCTAAGCTTCATAAGTAGAAGAACTTGAACACTAAATACGTTTACCACTATTGATGGTGTGAAATGTTAATTTCGTACTTTGTATGTAAATTTGTAATCTTATGCAAATACATTATATCGAAGTATACGCTAGTTTATAATGTATTGTTGTTAAATGTACAAGTAATAATGCTTTAAAATTTAATTATTTGTTGTTTTTTTCAGATTCTTTGTAACACATTAACTCCGGCTCGCTAGCTATCGATCAACCAGTCATGCAGTCCCTTAGAGGGTCTGGCGTGTAGTTGATCAGCTCTTTCGGGCCAGATACGATTGCTAAGCGAGAAGAAGGATCTTTGACAACGCAGAAGATCTCGGCTTGGCGCAGAGTAACTGGAAGGTGCCAGGTAGATCACAGTGCCAGGTTCTGTCATGTTACTATGGAGGGACACTTCGCCGTACTCAATTCGTTTCATGCAGAGACATCAACAACAAACACTTTTTAATCCGCGATTTGAGTGAACGAAACGCTTTAACAGTGTTATTCTGTTACGTTGTTCAATACTTGCTAAAAAATTTTGGGTTGCACGAATAGTGCAGACTCTGGAGTTATTCTGTGACTGGCAACAACGTAAGTTGTGCTGACGTTATCTAAAACATCAACTCGAGCTTGAACCCAACGTGGCCTCGGATATAAAGCTGCTAAACACATACATGAGCGCTTCCATCTTTTTGGTGCGCGCAGTGTCGGGCGAGGTGTAAGCGCAGTATGACCACACCACAACCAACCACGCCACTCCCGCGGATGCGCTCCGACGGGCTGGCCAACCTTGCAGCGCCACGAGCAACGCGAGCACGGAGTGCTGGTGCGCAATCGTGGAGTGGGAGGTCGTGAGGTGGAGGCGGGGCTGGCGGAGGCGCGCGCCGGCCGCAGGGTGCCGGTGTCTGGACGCAAGTGGCTTGCTGGCCGCCTCTTCCGCCGTCCGGCGCCCTCGCCTCGCCCCCTGCATCCGACGAGCTCAACGGGCGTCTATAACGACACCACCCTGAGTAGCATCAAGCACTTATAGGTCTCCATCTGAGTATGTGCGGAGCTTAATAGTCTCCACTCTAGTTTGCGGGCACTCATAGGTTCCCAACTCGGCTTATGGTTCTCCCTGTCTGGCACTTCATAGGTCTCCATCTAGTACTGGCGGCACTTCATAGTTCCATCTAGTTTCTGCGGCACATTCATAGGTTCTCCACTCTAGTCTGCGGCACTTCATAGGTCTCCACTCTAGTTCTGCCGGATTCATAGTCTCCACAGTTCCGACTTAGTCTCATCTAGTCTGCGCCATTCATAGGTCTCCACTCTAGTACTGCGGCACTTCATAGGTCTCCCACTCTAGTACTCGGCCTTGGTCTCAGGCCACTTCAATAGGTCTCCCAGTCTGCATATGGTTCCCTCGCGGCACTTCATATGGTCTCCCTCTAGTTCTGCGGCACTTCTTAGGTTTC
>BOPP01000116.1:238293-261110 GCA_017312745.1 Gryllus bimaculatus
CACTCTAGTACTCCGGCACTTCATAGGTCATTTGCCAACTGAATCGTGCGTTCGTCTAACTGCCTAGGTCACAATTTCTCTATGCTCATCACAGGTCGTTTCTAATCACCACATTACTTACTCACCACAGGTCGTTTACAATGACACGTGCATTCTGGAAACAACCTAGGACATCATTTCTCTATACTCGCGCTATACCACCCGCGAGTTTTTCTATATAGTTACGTATTTATGCACCAGGGGCGTTATATGGATTTTAATGATCGAGCAGCGTGAAAAGCACTTGGGTAAAAACCCTCTTTTTTTGTGGCCCCTCAATCATGAGAAACGCTCAAAACGCTCTTGGTACGTACGTTATATTTATCTAATTTTAATTATTCGTATTTACTTATTAACTAGTTGTTAACTTGACCCGGTTTTCCATTTGATATTTACCTCCATAATTTCCTTCGTACGAGAATACGTAGCAGTATTTAACTGTTTTCATTTTTCTCTCGTCACCAACCACCTCTAGATCCAGGTAAATTATGTAGTTAAAATGTGGGGAATACCGTACGGGATTTTTATATTCGAAAAGCCAAAACATTAATGCTTTATATCAGGTGAAATTCAGGTGAGTTAAGGAACCGCAAAAATACACAAATTAAAATGATTTATAGGTGATACAATGAATCAGAAAATGAAAATAGTATTTGATTAAATAAATTTTGAAAAATTTTAAAAAAAATTCGAAAACAAAACATATTAAAAACATGGGACATTGTTGATATAAGACAAGAGAAGCCTAGATGCATGGTTGTGGGAGCGACAAGACCTCATAGATTCAAAGACTGACAATAATACAAGGGAAACTTTAACCCAGATGGTGCCTGAAAAGGAAGACTAAAACAGAATTACATTGGATCTGGTATAGTGAGGATCTATATCGGTGAGAGCACTATGTAAAAACATTTTGTTTTTACTTTGTGAGAAATAGAAAATGGACATATGGTCCACGATTATTACAGAATAGATTAGAAAAGAATAATATTTGGAGAAAAATTAGATTGCGAATTGTGGCAAAACTTATAAAGTAAATTCAGTGTGGTAACATGAATTCCGCCAGTATGGAATTATGACAATAGTCGCTGATCTCGACACAACGCCAAGATTTCTGAAATATCTATTCTATCTTTTTTTGAGAGATTTGGTGGCAAGGCCAAGACATGTATGATTATAAGGTATTAGAAAACAAATTATCATTTTTTTCCAAAAAGATATTCGATGGCTATCAAAATAGTTATCATTAAAGAAAATACAGGGATATCATGTCAATTATGAAAAACAAAATGGAATATGGAAATAATGAGTAATTCTGTAGCCGACACTTCATGTTGCTGAGAATTTTATAACAAATTACAAGGTGTTTGATTTTTGATTACGATTAGTTAAATGAATGAATATTATATAATGATCTGAATATTTCCTAACAAATTTAAATTATCACCATAAGAATACTCGAATGAGCGGTGCTTTCTAGCCCACGAGAAGAAAGACGAAAGAACCTTGAGATAATGTAAGTATGTAACGCCCAAAAACATTAGAGCTACCACTCCATTAAATTGAATAATAAATAATTAGGCAACGAGGGTAGAAATATAAATGGGATTATATTCCTTTTAGAAAAAGAAGAATTGCTAGGCTTGATTATATTAGAGAGCTGAATATTGCACTGTCGCAATGACATGTCCAACGCGTGGCAAAATATAGTCGATTTAATTACAGCGAGAAGACGAACTGTCACAGTATCGAGCTCTGTATCGAAGGCAATAACGTATCAGTAGAAAATAGTTATTTATGCACCAAGAGAGATATAAAGGTTATAATGATCAGGCGGTGACAAAATGGCCGTGGGATTTTGACCCGAAGGCAGTTTGTCGCCCAATATCATTAGAAGTATATATATTTTTAGTTTTTACCTAATTTTATTGATTCAAATTTACTTATTTACTAATTAACACGTTGTTAACTTGACTCGGTTTGTGTTAACACATTTCCCTCCCGTAATTCCCTTTCATCATTCCCTCCAAGAGACGACATGTAGCATCATTCAACTGTTTTCATATTTCCTCGTAACCACTATCAAGGTAAGTCATGCAATGAATATGGAGATCACTATAGAAGGCAAAAAACAAGCAATCACTTATCAAAACTTAGTCAATAGATATGTTTATTTTTTAATAACACGAAATAATCCGTCGGAATTTAATTACTTTACCGATGACCAAATATTAAAATGGTGTCATATCCAATTGGCAAAAATTGTTTTTTGTTTAGAATTGCATTTAGAGAAAAATATTGAGATATATTACAATACATTAAGTTGTACTGTATTCGTTGAGTTAACTATGAGCTTGAAAAGTGAAAAAACTTGTGTTATATTTTTCATTTTTATTGGAAGAAATTGATATGTTACGTTTGAATGTTTGCTTCCCAGATGTGTTGTTCAGGCTTATGCAAATTTAAAATCTAAGATAAATTTAAACATCTAAGAGGATACTCGAGGGGAGAAACTCATGGTCATGCCTTTTGGTTAGATAACATTGAAGGACTTAGTAAAACAGTGGGTTATTCCACATTTTTTGTATTATGCTAAAAACTCAATTTCACAAAACATCAAGTATTTTTCTTTCTGTGTAAAATGTTATTTAAATCCATTATGAACTTATATGCTACTGTGTTCAAAATTTTGAAAATGTATTGAGTTATACGAGGGGCGTTCATGTACAAACCTCATTACATCAGAACTATATCTCTATGTGGAATAGTTCCTTGTGCTTTTGATCTCTTCAATTGTGAAAACGGCTTAGATGGAAATTCATTTTTATTTGCGATGTGGGGAGTTTTTCGCCAGTTTGAAGTGGGTTACTGCTGGTGAGAGGTTTTAATAGTATGTGCTGTATGGGATATTTGATTTATTACTGTGTTGATGTGTAAATCAGAATAGAGATGCTTCTTACTTCTGAAACAGAAGACGATTGTGATTAATCTGAGATATTTATTATATATAATTCGGAGTTTATTGGTATTTGTAGGGTTCGTATTTGTTGATATTGGGGATACGTTGAGCATTACAGGACTTATTACACCTTTGTATATGATTATAAAGTTTGTACATGATAGAGAGACGTGTTTGTTTATTAGTGGCCGGAGTTGAATGAATATATTTGTGGCTTGTTGAATTTTGCTTGTCTCTATGGGTTTTTCAGGTACGTTTTGTGATCATGTGAAATCCTAAATATTTTATGGGTTGCGATGGTGAGGTCCAGATGAAGGAAGAGTCTGTTGTTTATTACAGATACCCGTGAGTACTCGCGCTATTCTGCACTGTGCAGGTCGTTTAATGGGAGATAATCCGGAGTTGAATGGACATTTTTCTGGCTTGTTTAATTTTGCTTGTCTCTATGGAGTTTCCAGATAAGTTTGTGGTTATGTGAAGTCCTACATTTTTATGGGTTGCTATGGTGGGGTCCAGGTGAAAGGAGAGTCTGTTGCGTATTACCGCGAATACCCGCGATATTCTACACTATGGAGGTCGTTTACAATAAAGAGTGCTCCCGTCTAACCATCTAAGACAACATTTCTCAATGCCCACGCTTTTCTGCATTTGGCAGGTCATTTACAATGACGCGTGCGCTCGTACAAGCACTTAGGACATCATTTATCTATCTTCCCGCTATTATAAACTCCACAGGTCGTTTACAACAAAGTGTGCGTTAATGAAACCACCTAGGAAATCATTTCTCTATCCTCGCGCTGTTTTAAACTCCACAGAACGTTTACAACAAAAATCGCATTCATCAAACCATTTAGAACATTATTTCTCTATGCTCTCATTATCTACACTTTATAGGTCCTTTACAACGAAACGTGTGTTTATCTAAACTTCTTGGACGTGCACAACAGGAAAGGCTCCTAAATAAAAAGAGAATCTCTGTATCTTTACAAATAACAAAACAAACTAAACATTTTTATTGTCAGAAAAAACACTTTTCATGATAAATTCAGTTTTTAAAACTTAGGCAAACGTATCAGGCATGGAAAAAAGGCTGCTGACTGATGTTTAGATGTTCATTAAACTTCTGAGAAACTAAATAAAATATGACATTTTCATGTAAGAGTACTCGTTTTGTCGCAAGTCAATCCGATGGTCTTCACTTGGTGACCAGTTTGCCTCTGAAGATTATGCGTAGTCTTATCTGTACTGTTTGAGGATGAAAAATTGTTTGATGGATTGATTACTTTCCAATGAGAAAATGCCAATGCAACGAACGAACTAACCCACCACAATTCATGCTCAACTGGATTTTGCGATTTTTTATATGTGGGAGTTGCATTTTGTACGGAGCATTTCAGAGAATTGATCTCTTCTATTACCTTCACATTTTTAAAATGAGAATAATGTCGAAAAATGGACTGTATAAAGCAGTCCTCTACAAGAATCCATATTTTGTGATCTATCACCGTGGATTTATGAAACTCTAATTCTGGAGGGGACACACTGTGTTTAAAAACCTCTTTACAATGTCACGTTTCAGCGCACTACACTTCGTTGTGTACATTTGTGCATTAATCTAATCAATATAAATTTACAATCACGAATGCAAGATCGTATGCCATTCTATTAGAATTGCCAATGTAGACTAACAAACTTTCTGTAGACGATGAAAACTCGACTGAACAATTTTCAGTTGTCACATTCTTGACATTGTTGCTTCGAAACGTAACTTTTCTCATAATTTATGGTATGCCGATGCAATTTTGTTTGGCCCACTTTTACCAACTTCATCGATGGCACTCCGTCGTTCTAAATGCAAATAAGATCTGGTCTTATTGAAGCTTTGGTCTCTCTCGTGCTTTCAAGCAATAAACAGCTTCAACTATCTCAAGTATTTTGTATAGTCGATAATTTAAGGTTTTCATGGAGATTATTTTAAAGATACTTAGGAGAAAGGTCAAGTAGTTCCTCTCAAAGTCTAGTCAAAGGCAAACTTCGCAAAGGAGGTAATGATTTACTAATATCCCGATTATTACAGTGTTAAAATGTCACCTAAAAGGATGTAATAGGGATTAATTAACTTGTTGATTGTTGCCCCTTATTATTTAAGTAATAAATCATTTACAAGTTTCTAATATCTTTAGTTCTGGTCGACCTCTTAAGAAATTAAGTGTTTTTAAATTCACTTTCAATTTAAATAATTTCGACATTATGAACATACGCCAATATAAAAGTATTCCTCGACAGTTATAAACAATGTAACATTATGTCCCCAGCCTGATTCAGGAAAGATGAATTAATTTTTATTTTCTAGCTTTACCTGATTAGAACAGAAATTGTAATGGTCTACCGGAAAACGGAGATTGTTCTGCAGAAAAACTTTTTACCGGGCCGTGGTAACGAAAGAGTGGGTGAATAAATCTTGTTGCTATACATAGTAGATTACTTCCTCTAACAAGTTGTGCAATCTAAATCCATGTTTGGTGGGTTCTTGAATACCAAAAAAATCATTGCCGACAAAACGTCTGTCTGTTGTCAACGCTAGCACCCCTACACCAAGTATTTGCTCACCTGAACAGTTTAGTTCGGGTGAGCAAATACTTGGTACAGGGATAAAATGCATGGCACGTTAACACCGTGGATCTGAGTACGGATCTCGGCGCAGAGAAAAATGTCTTCGCTGTTTGGAAATCATTTTGCAGATTCATGTAGTAGAAAGATATTGTGTTGCCGTTTCAAATAATGCGAGAAAGTATGTCCTGTTGTAGAACCACTAATTTAAATGTAAACTATTAGGACGTTAATTTTAATGGAAAGTCGATTACGAAAGTTCTTGTTACTGATTGTGATTCCTGGAGCGTCAACAGCTAGGGTCATTAGTCCCTAAGTGTAGTGCATGTTTATCGCGGGTGGCGGCTGTTATCTTCACTCCCTCGATGGCGAGATCCGACACCGAACTACGTCAGCTTGCGGGAATTTTCCCAACCAGGTATCACCCACCAGCGAGGCACCGCCCCAACGGGGACAAGTTCTAAGCTACTAACTTTCACTTCTTTCTCCTGACAAGTGTGGTAATGCAGCGCATGTGAGTGTAGGTGTGTGTACGTAAGAGGTGAAAAAGGTCAAGGAAGAGGAAGGAAAATGAGGTAAGTTGGCTATATATCGAAGGTTTTAACATCTTGATTATCATTAAATCAAGTTGTTAGAACTTTAAGTTCAAATTGCAGGTAATTAATGGACAGACTCCTCAGAAATTGGAAGAGTTAATGGGAGCGGTGTCTTCAGGTGAATGGAACTCAGCAGCTGCTGATAGGAAAATAAATATCAGTGAAAGTCACGATTATTCACTGGGCTGGAAGTTAGGACCGATTGCGTCTGGAAAACGTAATGGTGTTGTCGTAAGTTCAACTCAGGTTCATAGTACAATGACATTTATGGTTTACTAGTAAATACCCAACGTAGCTCGAGCTTCCGTCAAATCCAATCCTTATGAAAGAGGAACGAGATTAATTTTATATAAATCACGATGTTATTATTTTAGTGTAAAAGGTTCAAAATTTAATAAAATACTATAATTTTATTTCATTTTATTTTACAGAACATTTCTATTATATTTTTTAATCTTACACACTACTACTGACCTCTAGAAAAGTCATTAGGTACCTGTTTTCACAGCTACTGACATTCGGCGGAACTTATGTTCTTAGGAACCAATTTGTTTATAGCAGGAGGTCAAACATAATGATCGGAATGCATCTACCAACATATTATTTACATTATTTATGTTCCGCATTGTGTTGTATTACCAAACTATTGCATTATTTACCAAACGTTGCTAGAACACTGCGACAATCCTGGAAAAGAACCTGGAAAAAATTCGTATCTATTTACAGAGTACTTTTTGAAGTATCGAAGACCGTTACACGTTGAATTTGCTAATATTAGAATACATATATAATGAAGTTTAATTATTATTTTATTGTTTCCAAAGATGCAACATACAATAATGGTACGAAATGTTATTGTATATTTTATTTTTTATTAATGTTTATTGATAAAAAAGGAAAATCTCTTTTTTTTATTTTTATCACTCCGTCAGAGGATGTAACCGAGTGATTAAAGGAATAACATGTTTAAAAATCTGTACGAGTAAATAAAAGATGAGACTTCATCAGCTCTACTGTAAAATGATACTCAGTATGCCCGTATGCGCATTTAGAATGTAGTTAATTTGCTATTACAGTAACAAATACTTAGATTTACTTTCATAGGTCCATTCAAGAAGGGTTGGCGTTCGATACAAAATTTTTTATTATAGAGTGCCACCATTAGTACTTCAATTATTTAGGGTAAATAATATCTTGTTCAGATTACACTTTTAAAAGTGACAATTAGAGGCTGAATACAATAATATATGATATTGCACATATTTCATTAATGTAAACATTCAACTGCATTTAAAGTCAGTTTCCTGAGAACTGTGAAAAACGTATTAGCTGTTCGTAGAGAGATTTTTTCGATAATAAAATGATTTTTCTGCAGTCGAAAGCAAGGGGTTAACAGATGACACAATATTCACAATTCTAATATCATTTGCATTCTCTAATGTAAACTCATGTGAAAATCATAACATATGTGCAGAATTATTCATTCAACTTTTACAAATTCTTTTAGAGTTTTGAAACTAGAGTGATTATGCAAAACGTTACATCTGACAGTGTCAGCGTATTTCGGACAGGGAAAAATAACGTGAGCCCCAAAAGAAACACGCTAAACCGGCAAAACGCCATGTCCGTTCGTATTTCAACGTCGGTTAACACGTCGCGTTGGTTGGCAAAAACGCGTGCGAATGTCGTGATCCTTTCAGGCGCACGTAGCAACTTCCATTTGTATTTCAGTCGCAAGTTTGCTGCGCAGTGCAGAACGGCTGCTCCGCGATGCAGCTTGTTGCTGCCAGCGAACTTTACACGAAGCTCTCTCTCTGGTGGAAGCGAATTTTTCGTTATCTGATCTTGGAACTTGGATGCGAAGCGGCCAGATATAGCGTTCGCGGTATCTGCACGTGCCTTTACATTTTCAATTTATGCACACTCGCATACTCGTTGCATGCTAAATTTCCATTACTTCAAAATTTCTCGTAAATATGAATTAGGCATTATTTTTTGCATTAAAAAGACCCAATGTTCTTTATTGAAGTAAAGGACGTTTACATGATTATATTGTGACACTGCATAAAGTTTGTAATAATTTTACAATTTTCTCTACTCACAACAAACTGGTACAAGGATTGCCCACTTGCAAAAATTAGTTCCTGATTTTTAATTTTCATCAAACGATTAATCGTAAGATTAAACCATAAAGGGATCTAATATTGATTGTCTGCGTGCGTCTGAAAATTTTGATGGGCAAATCTGAAGCCATGAAACGCTTTCTTCCTTAAATTTGTTAAATACTTTAAATCAAATATACGTTACAAAATGAACAAATTATTTGTGACGGATGATCTGATGTTAATGAATATAAATGATGGTACAAATAGAAGAATTTGCCGCGAAACTAATCATATCGAAATGAATGCAACTAATGAATGTATACTTAAAATGAATAATAAGCTACAACTAATAATGCTTCGTAAGACATGTATATGGAATAAAATTCGTTCGTTGGTTGCAATACTGAGTCATTGAGAAAAATAATATATTCACATGAAAGTTATTGTAAAAATAGTTAGTTTTGAAATTCAGAAATAACTAGATGCTGTTTATTGTGGCCATTATTATTTAAAGCTTGAGTTGTTTATTTCCTTAAGTTTTTGATGTAAGGGTCAGTCATTTGAATAAATCCCATATTACCTGCATGTATTTAAACTTCATGTATCTGAGCAGTTCTGTCTAACGTATCACATAGCTTTTACTCATTACAAGTCACATAGCACTTCTCTCTCATAGTTTTTCGTGCATTTCATTATCTACCGACTACGAACAGCGATAAGAGGAAATCGCCCAACGTGGTGAATTGAAGGGCCAGAATAATCAGATAGAATATCTGATCTTTTGATTGCTTTATTTATTTAGTGATTGATTACGGTTTTCGGGCGGGTCAACTGCTAAGATCATTAGAACCTTTAGTGTAGTGCATGTTTTTATTGTGGGAGGATGCAATGATCATACCCGCTGGATGGCGAGATCCGGCGCTCACCTCACCCTGCGGCTTCCAGGGTTTTCTCTAACAAGGTATCTCCCATCACCGGCTAGGGAGCCGGGACAAGCTCTAAGGTCCCAACGGCTCTCCTTACGCGTGGTAATGTAGTGTATGTAAGTGTACGTGTGTGAATAAGGGATAAGGATAGGGCAAGAATAAGGAAAGATCGCCCGCCGTCCGTGGCCCGTTTGTTAGGCACTGCCCCGACATTCCCCTATCGTTGATCGGAGAAACCACGGAAAACTAACGTTCAGAACCGCTAGAATTTTCTTCCAGACAGCGGCTAAATTCCACATAGCTCTGTAGCTAGTATCGAGAATCCTGGCGTCGACGAGAGTCGAACCCTTGAACCTCCCAATCAGTGAGACACTGCAGTGACATCAGTTGATACTCTGAGCCAAGTAAACCGGTCTCTTTTGGTAACCGGTCAAATTTGTTTTAAAAAAGTTTATAAATTTGACCACACTTAAAAAAATTACATACAAAACTAGATCCACTTCTAACAATTAGTCCCGATTTTTGACAACCATAGACTGACGAAGGCTGCAATATTATTTCCTTGAATTTCAATAATTTTATATAAATCTTGAAATTTTCTCTGTCGTGTATCTAGTGTGTTTACACCATACTAGCAAAATCACGGAGTTGTTAGATTATATCTCTTATGGTTAAATCAATCTAATTTTATCATTTTATTCGCTTTACCTAAAATGTTTCCTGCGAGGTTTAGAATTTTGTGTATTCCTATCCTCTGCAAAATTTCCCTTGACTCTCTTCGACCATTCGCAAAGGATGCTTCTTTTCAACTGCGCTCATTTAGCTAGAAGGTCGGGCGAGTGAATTGTCCGTAAAGGAACATCACATCCATTTTACAAAAAGTAGTGCCGGATGTTCTTGAAAGGAAGCAAAGGAAACAACTAAGAGTCTTCCGTTCTTTCCAAATAAAACGGCGAAAACATTCATTTTCAATTTAAAAAAAGACGAAAATGTTATTGTGTTTTACGTCACTTGTTAAAGTGTTCTTAAGATAATAAAAAGTAACAAAACATATTTCTTAGAACATTCATTTACGCTGATAAAATATTATTTATTATACACATTATTGTACAAATGTAATATATAATTTACAATTTTTAAAAAAAATTTTTAATTCTATAAATTTATACAACTAGGAGTCGTTTTCCTCTGAGAAAAACAGATTATGAAATTACTGACAGGCAGAGAATAAATATTTTCGTCACCGATTTCAAATGTTTCAAGGTTAACGTGAAGGGAAAAGTGAATCAAAGACGTGTTTGAATGGAAGAGGTCAATATTTACTTGTAGGTCCAAGACGCCACATTTATTCAATTAGAAAACATAACTTTCTTATAAAACAGACACCATATTTAGGCGAACTGAAAAACAAAAAAAAAACTTTACTACTCTAATTTGAAAGTGAATTGTATCAGCTTAAATATGCATTTCATGAGTTTCGTGAATTTTAATGTTAATACCTATTAAAGACCCTCCTCATAGCGTTATTAAGGTACAAAAGTGAGATAGAATCCAAATTGGGTATCTGAGAACACATATGCCACTTTGAGAAAGTGGATTTTCTAAGAAACCGTCGGCGGAAGAGAGAAATAACAAATATGCATAATATTTTCCTATAAGTAACATAGTGGTTTATTTGAAGCTGTCGCCCGTGTACTGACGAAATCGTATCCGTCACTTTTATTCTTGTTGTTTAAAATCATTGTAAAATGAGACTTGGAAAACGCTATCCCAAGCGCAATGAATTTCCGGAAGTAAAGTTAAATGAATTTTAACAAAATTTGATACGCGAATATTTGTTCCCAACTAATGTTCGAAAGTGTGTAATAGGAGAATATTTTTAAGATACGCATAAATTCAAATTTTCAGAACACCTAATAAATTAGTGCAGTATCATGTTTACTTTTGTGTATAGTGTTTTTGAATGAGGAAGCGGCTCATTTCTGTTGGTTGAACATTTCCGTGCAAATACGCAACGGAACCTGTAGAGGGTGGAGGGCCTTTGTTGAAAGCGTGAGGCGTGGAACGCGGTGGAGGGGTGATGGACGAGGTAGCGCGTACGGGCCTACGGCTACCAAGGCTCGTGAGCCCTTTGCTTCTCTCACAAAAGGCCTGGTCCCCCATGCGAACTTCCCACCACGGCGGCGCTGGCCATTCGTTATTCGTAAGGCGTTTGCACCACAACCGCTGCATACGGTTTTTGTACACCTAATGCCTTGGAATAATGCACGGAGGGTACACGGGTTTTCTATTTTTGCGTGCTTCTCCAGGTGAGTGCTTTTGACTGTGGAAAGATGCGATGGGCGAGAACAGTGGAATAATTAATCGAGAAAATTATGATTTTAATATGTATTTATGACATCCATCTACTGTCCTCCTTGCCCCCGTCCTCTTCCTTGCCCCCGTCCTCCTCCTTCCTGTGATTTTTATTCAGATACAAAGATTTTCGAACATGCCCAAATCCTATGTATGTAAAGGCATTTTCAGCAAATTTAAACTTAAATTATTTAGCAATTTTTAAATTAATTTGAAGTAAATGGAATTTGTGCGATGAGAAATGGAAGAAGTAAAATTGAGGTTGTAGATACATTTGGTAAAAATACAATTATTGAATTATTTTCAAAATCGTGCCGAGGACTGTTTGTTGCCAAATATTTTTATTCAAAAGCTCTATATTTTAGCGTGAATTATCATGTTTTTATTACTTTCTAATGCAGTATACATTGCTAAAATAACTTTTTGTATTCCAGCATTATAAAAGAACCTTTTCTGTTGCAAGAAATCGTTCATAATCTGGCATTTTACGGCACAAATTTTGACGTATTAGATTTTATGTCACGAATGATTGCGCCATCACACATTCCACATTCAGCCAATCGTAGCGAAAGAATTGGGGGGAAGTAGAGCCAAACGGAACAGCCGACCAATGCTTTCTTGCACTAATGGATATGATAGCGGAAATGATAATGGGGTACTTATCGACACAATTGTCTCAACTCAACAATAGTCGTTCAGTGTCTTTCTGTTCCTCCAGAGTGAAATATCACATTAAATTGTTTTCTGTGCTCAAAAATACTCTCGCAAAACCAACGGTTCAGAATTTACCTTCTGTAGTAAAATTATTGGAGGGGAATGAATTTATGAAAGAAAAACAGTTTTGTTCAATTTTTTGTTCTCTACGTGTATTCACAACTGAATGCAGAAAACAAAGCATTCTGTTTTTAAATCCACTGAAGGGAAAGAGATTGTTTATTGTTCTAAACCATCGAATGGGGACATTTCAATTTACTAACGTTGGTGACATTGTGCTCGAGAAAAGTTTGTATTGTATTTTTACGTATTGATTTCAGCGCAATGTACGGGACGCATTAAAATTAGTATCTCTACCTGATCATAAAATACAATAAAATTTTAAACACTGATCATTGAAAGAAATATTTCGCGATTTGTTTCTGGTTAACTTAATCCGTCAGCAGTTTGAGGGATCGTAGCCCTAAGGCCAATCTCGTTCTACATTTTCTGTATTTAATATTAAAATATATGCATATAATAACAAAAATAGTAACATCACGTGAATTTTATCTCTCATGTAATTACTCACTTGCAAGGCAGTTGGGTACTCTCGGAGAAGAGGGGATTATTGAGATTATCTTCCTCTAGAAGCCAATGACACCCCTTCAAAAATACAGCTTTCACCAGCAAGCAAAGAATCCAAAGAGAGAAAACACGTACCCGGTTAATTGAAGTGCTGTTACACGGTCCCGCAACTCCTAAAATTCACTGGCTGCCTGCCGTCTCTATCTACCAATATGTGACCACGTTATTCTAATATAAATGCGAATCACTTTGTAAAGAAAGACATTAAAGTTTTGTCGAAATGAATGTGACATTGAAAATAATGCTTTCTGCGTTGATCTTACTCTCTACTTTTATAAAATATGAAAGCCAGTGCAAAATATTCCGTGATAGCGAGAAAGATGTCACTTCAATTTTATAGTACCTACTTACTGTAGAGTCGTAGGCTTAGGTTCTTGTGCTGAGAGAGAGCTGGCAAGGTAGAGAGTGTGGGTAACTAAAAATAGCTTTCCGAACAAAGGGTGCCACATCAGACCAGAACTTTTCTGAAAGGAGAGGTTGCGGGCACATAGGTGCAGTGCGCAAAAATAAGCGGCAGTTAGACTACGACTCACAGAAACGCGTGAAGGGAGATGACGTATGAGGTCACGTGATCAGGGCCTTTATACGGCGGTATATCGGTGCCTCGCGTCGGGAACAACTCTGGTTTCCTCGCAGCTAGACTGCAAAAACTTTGTCCGCCCAGGCTGGCGCGGAAAGCTGCATGCACAAGGTGGTGTTCCGATGTGTTCGGACATCGTTAAGTAGTTGTCGACCACTGCAGGGCAGATCGTGTATGACGTCAGATGCCTAGTGCGAGACAGCCTAGTTGGCTAGTCGCGTGCTCAGCTGCAAGGTGCGTGAAGAGAGAGGGAGAGGGGTGACGTTAGATACCTCCGACAAACGTGTAAACGACATAAAAGAGATTTTTCAAAGTTAACTATGCATCGTATTTTAAGCAGGATGTAAAAAATAAAATGTTTTAAAAATAAAACAAGGTAAAGTTATAAAATATATTTACTGCAGTCCAAATAACCCTTTATTTTTAGACTTTGTTTCATTTCGACTTGTACTTCAATAATTGTTCAATAATTAGTTGTTCAATTCTGCAGTAATTATAAAATCCTTTCTTTACATTACAAATATGCATTTTAATTAATTTGTTTATATTTACTCTATCCTGAATTTTATTCGGATTATCCCAAATGTAGGATGGCGGGATTCATATTTGTAGTGTTCTACTGTAATGGGAAAAAACATATTTAAAACATAGGTAACAAATTTTTAAAAAATGTAACGTACGAAATTATTTCCATCAGTATCACATAGTTGTCAGAATTTACATAAATTGATAGTTTTAGAAAATATTCAAACCTTATTAATAGTTTTCAGACGAAATTAAAATTTTCAGAAGGTTTATTTAATACATTTCAATTGATGCAACAAAACACCCATTTTACGGTAGCATTCAAATAGGAGCTTTTGTTCAGATTATGAATAATTTTATTCTCAATCTAAAATCGTACATTTCCGTAATTGGGTGAATAATATAATTTGTAGCTACTAGACATTTACAAATACTTTCATAGCAGACATTATTAATATTTCTCTTGTTTATAAACAATTTAACTTCTTTCATTAATTATTTATTTTTATCTAATAGGTAAAATTACATAAGCCATTGCCTACTTGCCCTAAAAATTTGTAGATATTGTAAAAAAAATAATTTACATTTCTTACGTTTTTTATTAACTAATTTTCTGAATTGTGTATCTCATGCATTATAATATATTATATATAATGTTTTTATGAATAACATTACTTACATATTCTGTGTTGTTTTATAGTTAACCTTAACGTTTTACCTTGATAGAAAGCTGTTTTTTCTTTTGAAAATCTTTTTTTTTTATCTCTTAAGTTTATAATATACTACTACAATGACGAAACAATTAGTTCTCGTATTAATAATAGTAACATAAACAATTATTTCAATTATAAATCACATCAAATATATTCATTTGCTTTAAATTATTCTAAAGTCATTAGTCCCATGGAACTTCGATTGAAAATTTAGTTTTCTGTCTTTCCAAATGTCATTTAACAAGCGTGTCGACGGTGAAAGAATGAGACGTCAAACACGAGAATATTGAACGATACATCGAAGATTTCGAAGGGTTCATGGGTGGATTGTGCATATACAAAACATCATTCATCGTAATTCATCGCTGGCCTGAATTACGCAAAACCGGGAATGTAGAAGATTCAACGTAACCCATGCGCATCCACAGCCTAAACTGCAAAGCCAAACGAACCGGAAGTTCCGGCGAGCAAATTGAGTTATATGGAATTCAGAATCGGACCGATAATTTGCGTGTTGGCAGTGAACTGGTGTATGCCATGTAATTCTGTGCCGTTCGTTATGAGAAATGCAAAATGTTCTGGCGAATTATATGGCAGAGGGAAAATTGACTTCTGTTTGTTGGAGTTTGTATGCTACCTGCGGCTTTTCAAATAATGAATTTCATTAGTATTAGTCAATATATTTTCTTCAAATTCATTAAATTATGTATCACAAACTTTAGAGATTATATAAACTTTTAATACACAATTTACGCAAAAAAAGGAGATACACGAGTACCTGTGTTACAATAAGATTTATACATCAATGTATGTGTTACTGTATTGAAAAGTGACACCATATAATCAGTAACAAAGTTTAATACATGGTAACAACAATAAAATATAAAAAATACTATAAGGAATACAAATGAAATTGATTAGGTAAAATAAAAATAAACAATTAGTTATCACACGCAAAATACAAAATATAATTGCTAATGCATCTGCGAACAAGTGTAGACGAAACAACATATACTTTCTTGCCAGAACTTTCAGAAGTAGTACTTAAATATTCGAGAAATTGTACATGAATATATTTCAAAATTTCTTTTTAAGGCATGATTTTATTAAGAGAAATAATATTTTTTCTTCATAACTCTAGTTATAGAAAAACGCAGAACCATTATCGAATTTTCGCGATTATCGAAAAATTAGGGTTTTCAACGAACATGAAACTTGCGCCGTTCTCTTCAATGCCCTTCTCACTATCCGACAACAAAATTTAATAAAAAACGATGGAGCCTTTCTTTTTAAAATTTAGAAAATGTCTCAGGGGTTTCGTGTAACGTACCCCACAAAATTAAAATATCATTTTCAAATTCAAGAAGCCGGCCAGATCAATTGCGGATTGTCAATTTTGGAGAAAATTGACTGAAATGTTTAGGCGTTGGCGTTTTTCACACACAGACGGACGGACAGAGTGAAAGCCGTTTTGTAATCAATCGGCTGTTTGATATGAAGGAACCTCAAAACATGGATTCTGGATACACCACGTTATTTTTAATTTAGCAACTTGATTTCTCCCCTTTTTCGTTACCAGGGCCCTGTATTAAGAGAATGTCTGACGAAAATTCCCGGTTTTATTGCATAACATTACATACATTACTCTATACTCCGTAAGTGATAGAGAGAAAGAAAACCTAAATATTTATTTCCTCAGCATTATGTAACTTATTCTATACAAGGTATATATAAAAGTAAAAATAAAGAAATGAGACATATATGAATTTAAAGTTGCTGTTTTTTGCCAGTAAATTTTTATTTAACTTAAAAAATATTCAAATATCACAATGAAATGAATACGACAAAAACACGTGTGAGTTTTTACTAACGTTCGGTTATTCGTTTCGGGTGTGGCTGCATTTGTAGAAAAGACGCGAAAAATGCATTCATATTTCCAAGAAAATGTGCCGCACTTTTCCGTGAACAGTATCCGCACGAATCAGTTGATACTACTTTGATATTTCGACGCGGACTACAATGACTGAAAAACGTGTTATTTCAAAAAGTAAAGAAACAAATATTTTTTTCTAATGGTGTAATGAGAATTGCGTAATCATTTTTTACCAATTTTATTGATGAACTATTTAGTTTTTAATTTTAAAATTATTAAAAAATACACAAATGTTGGAATTAGTCTTTATAAGAAGGCTGTGTGCTCATTATAAGTGATTGCCGTTAAGCCACGAGACTCCGTTAAGAATTTAAAAATAAAAAAACTGACAGTTATTGCTATTTTCACTATTATTGTATAGGTTATAAAGACATTTTAAATAATTCATTCATTCATTAAAATTTCATATTGTATTATTGGATATTAAGCAGTGGAATGGCGTTTCACAAAAATAATTTTTCCCACTATTACGAAATTATCATTTATCGTGATTTTTCAAAAAAACCACATGTCAGATTTCAGAATAGTGTAATTCATGTTAATGGATTGAGAAGCTTTATTAGAAAATAAAAAAGTTTCTCAGAAGGATAGATTATATGACATACCTAAAACAAGGTAGTTTGGTCATATTTAATTCAAAAAAAAATTGAAAACACTTTCCCATATTCTAATAGAAGCTTTTACACTATAACACGTTATCCAGCGTTAAAAGAGAAGAAATCAAAATCAAATTTTTTCACCATCTTTCCTCTCGTACCCTTAAGAAAAGTTAGTTTTGTACGATTTATAAGAAACCAATGACATTAAACCCCGTAAGTATGCTTCTGCTAGATAGAGAATTACCCTTCATCTTTGGAATGTATTAAACCGATTTCAGTCGAAGAACCTAGAAGTTTGCATATTATGTAGTACGAAAAAAGCAGGAACCAATATGCAACATAAATAACGCTAGAATTCATTGTTATTGCCCATAATTGGAAAGTACTTTTTCTGTTCCCTTTAAACCAGGTTTTGTGTCAAAGTATCAGGAAACGAGTTATGTACCTTATTTTGTAATCCAGAAAAGAAGACTTTGCGTAGTGTTACAGTTTTGAATGATACCCCCACTCCTCAGTAAGAGTTCTCAGAAACGTCAGGTCGTCACTAAAATGATTTTAATGCTAGCGACACACGAGCGTCAAATGACTGACGTGTTAACGTGCGTTGAAGGGACACAAACGGAACGTTGCAGACTCTCGCGCTGCCGTGACGTCCGTCGCTAACAACGTTATTGCATGGCCGCCAACGTACGTTAGCCGCAAGAATTCGTACGGTGCTCCTGACGTACGTCGTATCTTCCTAGGCATATTTAGCATGTAGTAATAGCGGCGTACGCCGTACGTACGTTGAAACCGAATTGAGCGAGCGTCATACATTTTTCCACTCATAAAATGAATAGATTCAACACTGAAATATGAATTAATGAAGTGCACATGAAGGTATTTCTTCTCGTATTCATACGATCATATAACTATGATAGTGATTCTTTAAATGATGGTTCAGACATTCGGAAATTATTAAGAAAATACTCACTGTCGTTGCATAAAATCTGAACGAGGATGTAAAATGTTTCTTACAAAATATGCCTGCTATGAATGAAATAAACACACTATTCCCTCTTTTGTACGAGAGAACCGGGAAAGGTGACGCAGGGCATAAACTGATGTCACTTCTGAATCTCTGATCGGGAGGTCCTAGGTTAGATTTCCGACGGTGGCAGGATTTTCGACACTAGCTTGTCAGCTAGGTCGAATTCAGTCGCTGTCTGGAAGGGAGTTCTAGATGCTGGATGCACAGATCGGTAGTTTTTCGTGTTTTTTCCGATCAACACCAGGCACATTCCGGAGATGTACTCTAACAAACGGGCAACCGACTTCTCACGATTTTTCCTTCCTCTTCCTTTTTCTATCTTTACTCTTCCTTACACACACACACACCTACACAACACCAACTACACTACCACACATATCGGGAGACCGGTCAAGTGTTTAGAGGTTGACCTGGCTGAGGTTACTGAAAACTGCTGGTTGGAGATACTTGGATGAGGAAATACCCGCTAGCCGGCAGTAGTTCGTCGCCATATCTTCACCCGAGGAAAAATCATGCACTACACTTACAGAGCTCATGTCTTTAGCAGTTCACGCGCTAGATATCACAATCAATCAATCTACGTCAGGCAACGTTTAAACGGTTGATAAACCGGTTAAGCAGTTGCCTCTACCTCGGACTTAACCTCAGGGTTATGGCGGCTAAGCATGGTTTCAAAAGAAAATTTCAATAGACGCAAGTCGTTAATACAGCCTGGCCATATGGTAACACACGTTCTCTGCCAAATGAGTGGAACCGTGTACGATTTCGTGCTCGTCGTCCGCCTCCATTCGGCCGGAGGTCTTAAGTAGTCGACGGCTCGGCGGCTGTTGGGGGTTGCAAGCCGGGGCTTCCAGCAACTCTCCTCCGTGGGCGCCGTGACAAGACTTGCAATCTGCATGGCATTAACCCAGGCCTGTCGCATCGCCGCCGCCTCCTCCTCCTCCTCCTCCTCCTCTCTAGCAGCTGCCCTCTCCCCTCCGCCTCGCTTGCGGACGCAGCCTACCTGAGTCAGCCCTGCCTTCGATCCCCCTGACCCCTGAGGCGACGCCAAGGAGATGCCGCAGATCAGCGGCGCAGATTCAATCAGCGCAGGCGCTCCCGTTCGACGGCAGCGCGCCCTACTTCGTTCGCAGCTTATGACGCTGCAGGCGGACGCAACCTCTTCCCGGGAAATTGAGATGGTTTAGATCACGAACGGAACTTATCGAAGTGGTGTACATTTAGCGGAAATAAAATACAAAGATTACCTTACAACAGAAGTGCTATCGATTTTTCATGAAAGACGTTTTATTGCAAATTTAATGTTAGTTAAGTAATGATACTTGAAACAGTAACAAATCATAATAAATCTTCTTTCGCAGCTTATGACGTTGCATGCAGACGCAACATCTTCCCGGGAAATTGAGATGGTTTAGATCACGAACGGAACTTATCGAAGTGGTGTACATTTAGCGTAAATAAAAGAAAAATATTTCCTTACAACAGAAGTGCGATCGTTTTTCCATGAAAGACGTTTTATTTCAAATTTAATACTAGTTAAATAATGATAATTGCAATAGTAACAGAGCATAATAAATCTTCGTTCGCAGCTTATGACGTTGCAGGCGGTTGCAACATCTTACTGGGAAATTGAGATGGTTTAGTTTACGAACGGAACGTACCGAAGAGGTGTATATTTAAAATAAAATACCAAGATTACGGAGTGGTGTAAATAAATGAAAAAATATTTTCTTACAACATAAGTGGGATTGATTTTCCATGTTAGACGTTTTATTGCAAATTTAATATTAATTAAATAATGATACTAGCAATAGTAATAAAGAATAATTAATCTTCTTTTGGAGCTTATGAGCGTTTCAGGAACATCTTCATGAGAAATTGAGATGGTTCAGTTCGTTAACGGAAGGTTTCGAAGAGGTGTATATCTAGCGTAAATAAAAGGCAAAGATCAATGACCTCCAAAGAAGTGCGATAGATTTTCCATTAAAGACGTTTTATTGTAATCTTTAATAAAAGTTAAATAACGATACGTGCAATAGTAACAAAACATAATTGGTTGAATTGGAGTGTCGTGAAGTGTTGTGAAGTGTAGTGCAATAGAGAAGTCAAGTGCAAGTGTAGTTTGTAGTGTAGCGAAGTGAAGTGTAGTGAAGTGAAGTGCAGTGTATTTATTAGTTAAAAATTCCGTGCAGGGCAGTCATAAAGTGTATAGAAATGAAACCTACTATAGCATTCCAAACTTGCACGTCTTTCACCGTATATCCAAAACTCTTAAAGTATTAAACGCGAAAATACTTAACATATTCATTTATTCTCATAAAATGTACCAAAATATCTATAACATTTGTTTCGTCGAAAATCTGTATTTTGTTATTTTTATTTAAGGTCGCATCAACTTCTAGATCATTAGCGACCACTGTTGCTTGTAACGGTATGGTAACTGTGAGGATGACACTGATATGATATGATGAAAGGGGGTGAAAGGACGAACACAAAATCATGCCCGAGGCAGGACTCGAACCCGCGATCCTTCGGCCCGAGACCGCTACGGACTATTGTTTTAGCGATCTCAGCCACGGATGGGCAAAAAAATCTGTATTAGTATGCAATTTATCGAAATAATTATTTTTAAGGTAATATGCAATTTGGTGTATCTAAAATATGGGGAAACTGTTTGAATTTCCATTAACCTTCAACGCTCGAGATTAAGAGGAAATAATATGCATTTTCCAAAAATTTACAGATCTAGTGATATCACTATGTCGCAGATCAAACCTTTATTTTGAACAAATACACTTGTAAATTGTAAAAAAACTCAAAATGACTGTCACTTTACATGTAGCTTTCAGCTTTTATTATTATTATTATTATTATTATTATTATATTATTATTATTATTATTATTATTATTTATTATTATATTATTATTATTATTCACAGAGGTCGTTAAAAAAGTTTGGCGTCACAAAGAATAACAATTTGGTGAAGTATATTGTATTATTAACGATAGTTTAGATCATTTTTTTCATTGAAAACAATTATAAAATAAAAGAAATGTGTAATATTCATTAAACATCTACTTTTTAATCTAATTGGTTGTTTTATCGACGGTAAAGATCGAGCACTACAAAACATAAAGAAGTATCGTGAAGTTTTTATTCCTCATCGAGTTCTCACTGCAGTAATTTAATTGAAATAACTTTGATCCTATCTGTAGAATGGAGCTTTAATTTAACGTTCTAAAGTTCTCCACTTTACCCAACCACTTCATTCTAATCACGTTAATGTAAGGAAATTATACTTTTGCCTTTAAGGGCCGTCTATTTAGTATTCGTATCGCGTGCAAACATTTACACGATATCTACAGATTTCCTTATCCTCGTCCCTTCCTATTAAACTTCAAAACTTGATCTCTTGAAGTAATAATGCGCAGCTGAAATTAATATCCATCAACAAACATCCTCTTTGAATCAAATAGCTATTTGAATCTAGTAAGGATGTGAAAATGTCCGTTAATTATTAGACTCTCCACTTCCTTGCTTTTCATCTATTAATATTTTGCAGACAAATAGGATCACGGCGTGGAGGACTTTTTCTCTAGTAGTCTCTTAACTTATAGTTATCAGACACGGACATATAAACTCTGTTGAAAGTAGGGAAATTATATACACTGATTAATTATTCTAGACATAAATAATTGGTAAAAACTCTCCAAAATTTGACGGTTAAAATACACTTACTGATATTTGCATTGTTTTCTTTCCTAGGTATTTTCCTAGGTATTTTATTTGACAGCCGGTTAACTTTTACGTCCCGAAGGGACACATACGACCATACACTAGACGCCAACACACTTGAGGGCTCCTCCGATCTGGGGTCAGCAGAACACGAGGCCCTCCACGATAACACGTACATGAGAGACAAGGGACAAACAACCATGTCCAAGGCGGGATACAAACCCGTGACCCCTCGGACGCGAAGCACTGCGTCGGTAAAGGCCTTAGTTCACCTCGGCTATCCAGGTCAGCTGATGTTTGCATTTAAAATTACTAAATCTTCTTTGACTCGTTAAGTCGAATACGCTCTTTGCAAGCTCGATGTTCTCTTTGCCAATTTCAACCTCACACTCGCACGCATGCTCGAGCTTGACGACCGATGTGGATAAATCGATTGCAACTCGCACAACAAAACAAAAAAATGTAAAAAGCGTGGGTGGATGATATGGGTGGGGCTATTCCAAAACACCGAATTTTACTCGATGTGTTCAGCAATAGTTGCGTCACAACGGACAGGACCACAACACGAGCACTTCATTTGCAACGTCAGACACAGTCGCAGGCCGCAATGTTGTATGGAAAACGGGAAGTGACATTTTGAAAGTGGCATAAAGTGACAAATTTAATGAAACATAACACGATGAAGGTGTAATTGAAATAAAAGCTGGAATGTACAAAATGCTTCATGTATCTGTTTTAATGACTTGTAACAAGGATATGATTTTTTGTAG
>BOPP01000116.1:314468-340593 GCA_017312745.1 Gryllus bimaculatus
ATCTAATCACCGATCATTCTCGCATTAACCAGAAACATTCTGTAATATAAATGTTATCCAATGATGTGCGTCACCATTATGTTATTTTTGCGTATATACAACGTATGTATAGATTATTATTTTATTTTTGAAAAAAATTAAATAATTTATTTAAACAATTGTGGGCCCTTGAACATTCAAGACCCTGGTCCCAGGTCCATCGGGGCGTTACCACGGGGCTGTCGTACCGAAAGAAAGAATAATTTTAGGGTAGGTGAAGAGAAATGACGACGAAGAAGCGGCGCTTATGGCCTGAGAGGGAGTAAACCCTTGCGACCACTTGCGACGCGCGCACGTGCAGCGCTGCGCACATAACACGCGTGGCGCTGGGCGGCGGGGGCGGCGGCAACGACTGGGGTTAATGGCGCGCGCGAGATACGGCTGTGAGGCCCGCCCCCTCACCCTCTCTGTCTCCACTCCTCCAAGCTCCCCACTGGCTGAACGTAGCTCAGAGCCTCGATTGCCACGAGCCACTCATTTAATGTTAGAAAATACTTCAATTAATTATGTAACGAGCAGGCGTCTCCTCAACTAACTATCTCATAGATACTAACCACGTGCGTGGAAATGTTTTAAGATGAGGGACATGTGATGAAGATAACGTTGACAAAAAGTTTAGGGAAAAGAACCTTGAACTCACCTCCTTTTCTGTACAAAGGGAGTGAGTAGCAGTACAAAAGGAGTGAGTCGCAACAGAACGAGGTCTGCTAAGCGAAAAGTACTAGAATGTGAATCTACATGAAACAGGGGAGATTGCCTGTTCAGCTCAGAGTAGCTCTGTGTAGCTCAGAGCCACGATTGCCGCCGCCTCTGCAGTGACTCTGTCCGGGAGGACTCAAGATTCGAATCACAATGTTGGTGAATTATCGACACTAATTGCATAGCTGGACCGGATTTAACTTGGGTCTGGAGCAGAATTATATCGGTCGACGGGTCTGGTCTGCAGGTTTCAGTAGTTTCTCCCATCAACACCAGACGAATGCCGGAGTAGTACCCTAACAAACGGGTCACGGATCGCGCGCGATCTTCCCTTCCTCCCCTTACACAGAATTATATAACTTTTCCTAAACTAAGTATATTACTTCGTATATACGTACGAATACGGGAAGGTAAAAAAAAGCATTATAGGGGCAAAGTGTTCTGAAAATAATGCACTCTTCAGCACGTTATTAAATGAAAAATCCAAGGTTTCCTTCCTCGACGGTATTTTGCGATTCAGAATTTGAAGAGACTTTCGGAAGTATGTGTGTAAAAATTTCTTGGAAAGTATTTTTATTTGCAATTTTGAAAGGATTAAATATTTTGTTTTCAATTTTAAATAAATATATTGAGAAAATCGGGAAACAATTCAAAACACAGTGTAGTACTTTTTTATAGTTCTCTTGCTATTATAACATTACATAATTTGTGTAACTTTGGAATGGTTTCCGTAGTTTATTTGAAAATTTAAATTGTCATGACAGACAATTGTTAATATAGTTATTCTAATTATTTATCTTCGTTTATCTTCCATTTTGATATAAATTTCATAATTTTGTTACCATTAGATACACCACTATTTATTAATTCAATAACTGTACGTCTGCTGGCATTGTGTTCAAATGTTCTCTCGGGCTTCAAAATGTTTTTGAGCGTTGAATTGTGTATTCTCTCATCTAGTATCTGCACGTGTAGTTTTATCGTAACGTTTTATATTCCTTACTAATATTGTTTGTTTTCACTAACTACTTTCACTAATACTTATGTATTTGACTTACAAAAGAAAAACACGTGCACAACACATTAGCATGATTACTTTGTGCTGCCACATTGACGCAGAAAGTTACTACTACGGTGGATTATAGAAGAAGGTTTCAGGAATAATGACAAATTAAAAATTTTCACGTAGCTAATTTTATCCAAGTAGAAAAACAGGGGCATTCCTGTTTGAATGACCCTCGTACATCGGTGTTTGGTGAATATACGAAATCTCCTTGCGGTACACCAGTATACAACGAGTTGCATATCAACCAGGGTCGGATGTCCCGCGCGTAACTTTGCTGTAAAAAATATCGTATGTTCAATGCTAAAAAATTATAATTTTCTAATCCTCAACATGCCTGGAAAGTTCTTAGTGTTTATTCTGAGATGCCTTACATAATAATCCGCTATGGAAACAGAATACCTTCGAACTTCAACAGAACACTTAGCCGCTAACACGTCAAAATACTAGTTTGCTTTCTGCAGATAACGGAAGGGTACAAAATGAGATTTTTAATTTCAATAACAAATAAAAATGAGTTTTTCATAATTAGGAAAATAAAACAGAGTAGTTAGTGATGATATACATCAACTTTCTTCATTTTAATACATACAAAGTTGACCTATTCACTAATAAGTTTGTTAGCAGTATTTTATACCCATATAACATTGTTTAGGTTGTTATAAAGTTAGTCGTATGTGTGTTTACCTACAATTTAGCGTAAGATAATTCGTATTCCAGCTACCCACACAAACTCCATGAATGTGACAGTCGCAACATTTCGACAAATTTGGAGCTTGTTGTAACACCCCAAACCACGATGGATGTGCAACAAACGACTCACCATTGATTAGCGAGAGGTACGAGTTTATCACCTGAGTGGTTAAAATGGTCTTCAGTGTAACATATGGGGTTATTATGCGATTACTTAAACGATAGGAAAGCGATAACACATTTACCGTAAAGACATATTTCATTTCGAGTTTAGAATTGAGGTTGTAAATATCAACACAAATTCTGCCAATAATTTACAAACCCAGCCATACGTTTTGTTCTAATTCATCTGAGCGAAACAGCCCAGTTTGACTCATTTCTTATCGTTGCACGTCGCTGTCGTTTCTCGCGACGTCTTCCTCGTTCTCGGCGCTGCAACCCGCGCGGCAGCTCGTGACCGTGTAGGGTAGGCGAGTCTGCAAGACCAGCCCTGAAGACGACCACGATAAGATGGTGGAAACGTCGGCAACACAGCCTTCGACGCGGCGTCACCCGGACAGCCAAGATCATTTACATGACTCCGGTGGCGGAAGCCTACTACTTCATCAATAACTCATTTACCGTAAAGACATTTCATTTCGAGTATTGTAAATATCAACACAAACCCTGACAATAATTTACAAACCCTGACAATAATTTACTAACCCTGACAATAATTTACAAACCCTGACAATAATTTACTAACCCTGACAATAATTTACAAACCCAGCCATACGTTTTGTTCTAATTCATGTGAGCAAAACAACTCAGTATGACTCATTTCGTCTCGTTGCACCTCGCTGTCGCTCCTCGCGGCGTCTTCTCGTTCTCTGCGCTGCACCCCGTGCTGCTGCTGCCTGTGGCCCTGTAAGGTAGGCGGGTCGCGTGCGCCGTAGGATATTAATTCCACCGCAACAGAAAGGCCGCGCTACGTTGCTGATCCCTACTTTCGCTTTTTCATTACTCTGCGCGCTTTGAATTTTTAAACGCGTGCGCTGCCTTCGTCCGCGATACCGCATGCCGTGCACCGAGCAGGACCCAGCTCGCCCTGCGCCGGCAGCCTTGCACACTGCTCCCGAACGGGGCGAATATCAGTGGCAAATTCATGGATGAAAATACCTTGCTATGAATAAATTTAAATAAATAAATACTTATGAATAAATGAAAAAACTGAAAATTAACCTGTTGCACAGGTACAAAATGTGAACAAGGTGGAGCATTATGCTTTCAGCAAACATTGAAAACGTGACACATCCACTTCGCTCTTTTCCAGTAAAAATGACGAATACAGCGCAAATTCTACAGTTTTCAACGCAATTTTAATTCAACAAATAGAGTACTACATAACTTATTATAAGACAACTCTAGTTGTTTTTTGGAAATAAAATTGTAGATAGAAATATCAAGTAGTACTCAACTCAAGTTTTGCCAAATGGACAAATCACCATTTTGAAAGTTCGCTCTTCACTTTCTTTAAGCTGCTGGTGCTGCAACAGGCTTCTCGTGTATATGTTCAATAGCGACCTATACCATTAGCCTGCAGTAGCGAAAATGCTACTGAAAATGACACAAAATTAATTTTTATAACGTACCATGCACAATGATCAAGAAAAGCAAATAAAATTCTCTCATATAGCATTTGAATAGTGAAATATTTTCACAAAAACAGTTTGTCACAAATACGAAATACTATAAATAGAAATGTATATCAATACTAGAGTTTTTTACCACGAAACACGACATTAAAAATAAAGTGACTACACAAAATAACATGAATAGGTCCTTATTCGCAATGAAATAAATATATGAGCCGTGTTTGCCACCAATATTGTTTATTATAATTAGCAGCTTTCGATAGCTTAGCCATCATCAATTTCCTGCTGTATGGAAGCCACAAAATGACAATCCATGGCATCTATACAGCAGAAAACTGATGATGTTGGCTGAGTCATCGAAATCTGCTATTATAATTAATAATATTGTTGGCCAAGAGGACTCACATAATTATTTCATTGTAAATGCCACCGATAACTCACCACAATATCTTTATTCGCAATTCCATTACCGTCAAATACGAAAGAAAGCACAATTTCGCATATGACAATTATTCTGCCCGACAATATGATAGTGGATTCAAATTCCGTGATGAGGAAACCGAATTGTTTGGTGCTCATCACTCAAAAACTGCTCCAATTTTTTTCTTCAAACTTTCTTGTTTGGTTAGTTCTAAATGCACTGTATAAGATATCATCAATGCCATTTTTCTACATTCTTTTGTTGTTGTTTTTTCAAAAATTAAACAAATGTTTTTTGAAGTCCCTCTCACGTTTATATTTTCGACTTTTTCTTTACTATATTACATATTTTGTAAGTACAGTGCTTCGCATGATTTCTTATGAATTTTCTCGGAAATTCAAAAGTTTTCTGTGACGAGCTCAAATTTTGCGTTTCAGAACGCTCAAACGACATTTTCTCCAGCTGTAAGCTTTGTAATAAATACGTGCATATGGGACCTTGTTTTACTCCCTTAAATATTATTAGAGTCAATCTTTAATTCTACTATTAAAATCCGAAAAAATAAGAAAAAAGTATTCTGGAGGCGCCGATAGATATCATCTTGAAATTGGTTGTGACAATACCAAAAAACAAGCTTAGACCAAAGAGATTAGAAAACAAACTAGTGCGTTAAAGTCTGTGTCATTCTATCGAACAAATAATTTGCATTATATTTACAATTTTAGGAAGCTTCACTGCTCGCATCGAATCGAGAAAGTGCGAAGCGCTCTCTTTCCGCGCCATTTCGGTCCACTGCGAGAGGTACCGTGGGGTGGGAGTGGGGGCGGATTTCCAGAGGGCTCTGCCGGATGAGGAGCTTTTACCTAGAACGCGAGAAGGGGGCGTTGGCAGCTTTCCGGCTCCTCCATGTCGCCGGCAGTGGACGGGGAAGGCTTTCACTGTACTTACCTGCGCAGCCTGACCCTGCCTTTTTGGGGGGCTTGGGTGGCTCATACGTTCTTTTTACTTTTTTATCGACTTCAGAGCAATACCTGAATGCGTTGGCTGTGGCAGACGCTCGGAAGACATTCAAACGCACTGTGTGAGTTACGAAGTGCAGTTGAAGTAAAATCAATGGTTCAAACAGGAGATGAACTGTTCTGAATGGCAATTCCAGCTGCGCTCAGATTAATCTTCTCGTCTAACTGCTCTATTAAGCATGCGCATTGATTTAGTTATGTTGTGGCAGTGTCTGATTCAACGGATTGCGAAACGTTTATCACTGAATTGGAACTAATTAATTATTCAAACAATGGGGAACACTAGTGATCCATTTTGTCATTTTGTGATAAACGATGTCCTGATTATGAATTTATGTTTAGTATGGTTGTAACGTGTTTTCAGGAATTCCTGCTGTCATTGTGGTGACTTGGGCAATCACCAAACACTTTGGACAGACATCTGTACCAGAGACATCGGTGAGTATTAAAGGATAGATTTAAATATGAATTGCGCTAGATGACCATATATTTTGAAAATAAACATGATACAGAAATACTCAAATATATGTACGCTAACAATACGAATTTTACCAGGGACATTTCAAACAGGTGTATAGAAGGAAGACCCCCCCCCGTACGCTACAATTTTAAAACTAACACACAGAACCAAAACCTGTTTTATGCCTCAAAATTGTCCATTTTAGGCAGATTTTTAAGTATATGAATATTTGTATTCATGTTATTTTATGATAGAACATACAAAACATACGAACATAAGTATAACAAGTTAAATAGTCTAACAATATTTTCATTAATTATATTATATTACACCTTAAGGAGACTTTCTGTCATACCATCGCCATCCAGGTTTGAGTTTGCATTGAGATCGTAGGTTATAATATTTTCCTTAATTGTTTCAAGGTGACAAATAGCTATTTGAGGAAGAGTGTCGTTAGTGCCAAAAATTATATGATCTGCAAATAATATTTTATATTTATATTAAGTTGCTTTTTCTGACATTTTTAATGATATAATGGGCTCGGATATTAAAATGGGTCAGAGTCATCTCACGTCCCTGTCCAGGGGGAAGAATGGTGATACTGGGGTAGGGGAGAAGGGGAAAGGGGAAGTGGTGGGGGAAGTGGTGGGGGAAGGGGGCGGGGAAGGTGGGGGAGGGGTTGGACGGAAGAGGTAACTCCTTAGGAGAGGGACGGTGAACCTTGAACAAGTGCAGTTGCGTACGTTCTAACCTGGTTCTAACATTTTTCATCGTTATAGAGGAAGTCCCTTCGAAGTCACGAGCTGAAAAAATAGGGAGACACTTTCATTCAATCTGGAGCTTCAATACTAAAACTTGTTGTTACAAAGCTCGCGATTTGATGACCGTGATTTGATGACAGCTCGTGGCCTTGAAAGAACTTCCTGTTTTCATCGGAGTGTAAATGGGGATTGTTATTCTCTAAGTACTGAACTGTGATCCACAGTGTAGTTCCTGGCCGAACGTTCATGTTGTTTGTAGGGAAAACATTATAACATCTGAAGTTATGTACCCTATTTATTAGAATCGGTTAAAGTATGATACACGGTACACCCTCGTGAAGCGTGGTGGCGGGGAGGGGTCTCCTCAAACCCTTAAATTTGCGCTCTGATAGAAATTTATAAAACTTACGGATAGGCGATTTTCATGGCTCGTCTTTCATACGCTTTGTCCCCGCCGCATTGTAATGCCAATTTACTTTCAAAAGCAAGTTTTCTCGCTTCGGTCACCCGGATTCAAGTCACGGCGAGGCTAGGGTCTTCAGCCCTCGCGTTCACTATAAACATCCTTGAGTCTACCCACCGCATAATTACCAATCACTTGTATAAAAAAGCACTTTTCAAGAAAGCCTCCAGAATTCAAACTGCGTAGTTGCCGCCGGAGCGGCGCGAACTGCCGTAAGTTGTACCGTATACTAGACTTCAATCTTAGAATCTAATGCGAACCTTCTTTGACCAAATGTAGTACGCAAAATCTTGATGCGCATTAGATTCCGAAATCCGTTGCGTAGAAAGACAGTAATTTCTTTCAATTTGTTTTGTTTATTACTTCATGAATTATTGATAGTTTTCAAATTCAACTTCGTTTCATTTATCAATGATCTAATATTGTAGGTTGTTAATTACGATAAGGAGGACAAATACAGAAAAACGTCTTATTAAATTCACTTCATTAAATTGTAAAGCAGTTAGAACGCTAATTATGTAAACGATAAATCCATTGTTGTACTTCATAAATTTAAATAAAATTCCGAATATATTTTTCGTTGTTGTGCATAACATTCATAATTTTAAATTTCAAACATGGGGTGCGCATTGGAACCAATGTCGCATTAATTCACGTAAATGCGTTATATCTAATGTGGAACCTCTTCTGTTGAGACTTGAAAGGATTCCAGTAGGTTTTTTGTTATTCGGTTGGATGAAGGTGTGTCGGCGAAAAACTCATAATATGACGTGGCCTGGGATCAGGGAAGCCTGACTTGAGAAAAGATATTGGTGCCGTTGTTTTGACACCTAACCTCAATAATTTACTTTCTAATACGTTATGGATCACATTCAACACGTCACGGGGCACAATACTATGGAACACATTCGACAAAATTATTCTATTGTTTAACGATATTGGTGGTGTAACTGGGAACTCTTGCTCCGAAACTGTGATTGATGTGTATTCAGTAAGTAGTTAATCTGCTATCTAGATGCACAGTGTGGTATTTGATATTTTGGAATCAAATATGATTGCTGATAGGTCTATTATTTTAGTTAATGCTTGAATGAAATCAATACTTAGAGCATAAATTGCTGAATTGACAACTGTGAAAGTATTATTTTTAGGGAACATCTTACCTTGAGATGCTTGTGCGTAGTTCGGTTGGTTGGTGGCAGACTTGAAGAACTGGTTGATCTTGTAGTGTGGGATCCATATTCGTTCTTCTACGATGTTGTATATCAAGTACAGTAGATTACAAGCATACTAAAACACGCACAATCACAGAAAAGAGTACACACGCGGTTTAACTTTCACTTCTCTACACTAAGGCCGTACGGCGTTATCGCACAACTCGCTGAGGCCCTTGCTCCGGTAGGAAACGTCCGAACAGGCCGGTGTCACGACGAGAACTGCGCGCGAGTTTGTTATATCACTTGAAAAAAATTCCATTGAAATAGATAGTTTATTAAAGGTTTACTACTTAAGAATGAATGAAATAAAGCTATTATTTTTTTATTTCTACGTTAAGTTTATTATTGCCTTTGTTATGGAGCTCGATGTACACTTACACAAACTTATCTGGTTCGAGAGGATCATGGTTACGACGGATATATGAAAACAGTTGAATAATGCTACATGTTATCTTATGGAGGGAATTATGGGAGGGAAATATGAAAAGACAAGCCGAGTCAAGTTAGCATTTAGTTAATTAGTAATTAAGTGAATATGAATCAATAAAATTAGGTAAAAAATTAAATTATGTATGTACCACGGGCGTTAACTGATTCTAATGATCGTGCGGCAACAAAATGCCTTTTTTCTTTATAACATATTTATTTGTTCATGATGGAACACATCGTATAGTACAATTACTTTACAAATGTTTTTTAGACTTATGGTAGTTATATTAAAGCTAACTTAATCTATACATTGGAGAGGATACTCTAAAAAAGAACCTCGGGTATCTTGGTTGGCTAAGATTTTAAGAAAGGCTCCAAACGGAAATCTGTTTTTTATTCGGGTGTGAGTTGGATTTTTCGCTAGTTTGAAATGGGAAGCTGCTTGGATGTCTGTTACGTTTTGGTAGAAATTGTGTGATAAATGGGCTATTTGGTTTATTATTGTATTGATGTACGATTCTGAACGAAGTTGTTTGTTACTTATAAACCAGGAGGCATTTGTGATTAATCTTAAAAAAATGTTTTTATTTACTTGGATTTTATTGACATTTGTGGGGGCTGCGACAAAATTCCTGAAGGGCCTTTGACCCGAGAGATTTTTGTTATCGCTAGATATTTAGAACTCTTATAACGCTCTTGGTGCATAAATAATTTTAAGTAGATTCAAGCTGAAGTAAATTAATATTACCTTTGGTTATTCTGTAGGTTGACCCAAGAGAAGAAGGACTGCTAATGAGCCATTGCCCTTTAATGGCACCTGATCACTTTGACTGGATACACGAGGCTCCGGTCATAACTGTACTCGCTATGAACCTCGTCTTCCTCGTTTCCATCATGTGGGTTAGTGGTTTTTCTGACTTTAATGAAAATCTCGAAATGCACTGGATTTAAAAATGGTAAAGATCTTAGTGAGCAGAGTCAGTAAAGATTTTATTACAGAATAAGTTCGTTATTGATTTCATATTTTACTAACATTAATGTTTCTAGCTTTCAATTTAGATCAAAAACGAAGATCAAAAACACAGATATACTTATAAGTTAATACGTGAGATGTTGCCATTTAATTGAAAATGTAAGAGTTGATTACTCATAATGACTCTAAAATTGCTTATTTTCTGTAATTAGAAAAAAATTGTAACACCGATTTCAGAGCAATTTAAGAGTTCTACCTGAAAGTACCAAGTAATCATTGGCTATTGTACTCAACTGCATTGCGCTATTGACCACTACTACTATATTAGGCGCTCAGAACAAAATACATGTAAATGAAATTTTCGTGAAATGGTGAAAAAGACTCTGAAATTTGAAATGTTAATGAAAATTAGGATCGTTTCCCCTGACAAAGTCATTTACGGTAGTTATTGAGATATTTATACAGAGTTATATTAGAAAAGTATATACTGCTTACGAGTACAAAGTCAAGAAACAGAAATATAAGAAATAATTATTTTCAAAAACAACTGTTTTCATCTTCAAAAATTTCTGAGTAATATCCAGGTCAGTACAATCATGCATTCATTCAAAATAAAAGTGCTTTAAACTCAAAATATTTATATTGTATAGCGTGAGAACTTTTTATGTACAAAATTATAAATGTCTATGCATATCAGTACAAATAGAGCAAGGACGAAGTAACTTACCTGAATTTTTAACATATTCATCGTTATCACTTGAAGGAATTTTGTTTCCTACAACAAATTCTTTCTTGAGTAGTGTTGATTCACGCGATGTTCTGTTTTGGTAATGTGCAGGCATTTCTCAGTGAACGATATCAAAAATTGCTGGGTAAACAGATGGAATAAAGTCTTTAAGTTGGGGCAGATTTTTATGCTTTTATTTTTATTTCGCTTTGGACTTTCATTCATTCTAGGTACAATTTTTTGAGGTTTACTGCCGAAGGTCTCCCATCTAAAATTTAAAAAAAGTTTAAAGCTGCTATTCTTTGCCCATACCATTGAAAATTTAACTATGTTTTGTTTAAATTTTGACCTTCACAACAATAACTTCAAGCAATTACATGATGTGATGACGTGCTATCCTTTTTACAGGATATTTTTAAACAAGATCCAACCTTTTCGGAGACTTAATAATGTATTCCCCCCTCGAAACAAATATTATGTCACCTCAAACAAATAATCTGGCGCATTTAGCTGCTTTTTGCTCTGAACAGTGCCGTTCTGAGAGTACAAACTTTGACCGCGTAGATGGCTGCAAAAAGCATCGCGAATAATAATGAAGAATTTTATCAAGAATGATACGATATTCATATTAATGCAATGGTCATTAATATGAATTTTGAAAAAAAATTACTTGTATTGTTTAAAATTTCGAAAAAAATTCACTTATCTGGCTTTTGGTCTGAGCGCCTCGTAATTCCGTAAAATATTATTACATTCAATATGATTGTTGTACGTTCGTAATAAAGAATAACCTATAATTTAGTCGTGAAGATATTTCAAATGAATGTCATATTTCAATTTTTCCACGGCATCTCCACTATGTAGTAATTTCTGAAAATTTCATAATTATAAATGTGAAAACAATTTTGTTTGACAATCATGTAGTAATTCAGGGTCAGAGCAGTTGGAAGTTGATGTTGTCTCAGGTCCTGATCACGAAACTTCGATCAGCTAACACCGCGGAAACAAAGCAGTACCGCAAGGCGACGAAGGCGCTGCTGGTGCTGTTCCCGCTGCTGGGCATCACCTACATCCTCATGATGCAGGGCCCCATGGAGGGCGTGGCCGGCGACGTCTTCCGCAACACGCGTGCGCTGCTCGTCGGCCTGCAGGTGAGGACACGCCAAATGGCACGCTCTGCAGGGTGCTCGGTTCCATAGGGACCTAGAGTATTTCTATTATCTTCCAAAATACGTCCAAATGTTGATGTGAGTGTGTAAAGACGTGGTCTTGTGCAATACGTCTGCGCTGATCGTGGGCCTGCAGATGAGTGCACGCCCACTAGCACGCTCTGCAGGGTGCAAAGGATCCATAGGGGGATGGAATATTTTAAAGATCTTCCCAACACATCCCATGGTTTGTGTATTTGTGTGAGGACGAGGTCTTATGCAACATGCGTGAGCTGCTCGTCGGCCTGCAGGTGAGAGCACGCTCACTGGCACGCTCTGCAGAAGCTACAGGTTCTCCAGGAAGGTGAAATATTTCAATGATTTCTCCAACACATCCAATGGTTTGTGTGAGTGTGTTAGGACGAGGTCTGAAGCAACACGCGAGTGCTGTTCGTCGGTCTCCAAGTGAGGGCACGCCGTTAGCACGTTCTGCAGGGTGCACAGGTTCTCTAGAAGATCGGAGTATTTCAATGATCTTCCCAACAAGTCCAATGGTCTGTGTAAGTAGTTTTATGTGGCCGACGTCATGAAACACGCGTATGTTGCTTGTCGGTCTGCAGGTGACGGCACGCTCTGCAGGAGCTACAGGTTTTCTAGAAAAGTGGAATATTTCAATGATTTCCCCAACACATTCAATGGTTTGTGTGAGTGTGTTAGGATGAGGTCTTAAGCAACACGAATGTGGTGTTCGTCGGCCTGCAGGTAACGACATTCCGTTAGTACGTTCTGCAGGGTGCACAGGTTCTCTAGCAGGATTATTCCAATGATCTACCCAACAAGTCCAATGGTCTGTGTAAGTATTTTTATGTGGCCAACGTCATGCAACATGAGTGTGTTGCTCGTCGGTCTGCAAGTGAAGGCACGCTCTGCAGAAGCTGAAGGTTCCCTCGGGGGATATAGTATTTCAATGATCTTCCCGATGGATCAACCGACCGGGTTGTTAGCGGGTAATAGTATGCGAGTGAGACGATTATGTTGTGTGCAAGGATTCACAGTGGCGCTATTCTAATGCTTCGTGACCACGGAGATGTAAAACCCCCTAACGCAGTGCACGATGCGTTGGTGGAAGATATTGTTTGCGAGAGAGAGGATTTCTTTTTGTGTCCAGGGGTTTACCGTGGCGCTGTTCTACTGCTTCGTGAACACGGAGGTGCAGAACACCCTCCGGCATCGCATGAGCCGCTGGCGAGAGGCGCGGGCGGTGGGTGGAGGGAGGCGCTATACTCTGAGTGGGCACAGTAAGGACTGGAGCCCGCGATCTCGCACGGAGAGCATCCGGTAAGCGCCATCGCTGACCGCGCCCCGTCAACCCTTCCAGGACTGAACGTATAACGTATTTGCATTTAACAACATTGTAATTCATGATCACGTTTTTAGAGTTTAATTTAGCTCCCATTTAAAAAATATTTCAAAATGTGGATGTCGGACATATGTATCCCAACAGTCTTTAAAGGCTTCGGACTTTCCAAAGAACACGTCACCACTAGTCACAACTAGTAAAATACGCAGGGACGTAAAATACAGTTTTACAGGACAAACAACTTCAGGAGAGTTTAAAAATATTTAAAGTAAATTATGCCAACTTTACATCGCGTTATAGGACACATAAGATCCAAATTGTTAAACAATGACAGGGACACATGTATCCCTGTAGTACCGAGAGCGTTAGAAAGCTCGCTTTCAAGCGAAAGTTCTCGCTCCTATCTCTTCCTTGGAGAAACTAATTCTAGTGCTACCTATGACATCCTCCAGCACAATGTTGCTGTTTACACAAATCATTATTGGGATGGATTCCAAATTATGTTTATGTACAGATGTGATGTTACTGTTTTCTATTAACGTACGCTGACAGTAACACGACAATACAAGTAACATCAGTATGGAAATATGAAGCTATAAGCAATGCAGGCTTACTTATAAGTGTGATATGCAACATTAATTATTTGGTATTATATATTTTTAGTCTATGAGCAGAAAATATTGTATTTGGCTTTAAATTATTACTTTACGGAAAATAAAATAGAATACATTCTCTAAATCGTCCTCCCAAATTTTGGTGATTTCTTAACAAAGTTTTGATCTACTTCACTACACATTTATTTTAATATATACTCTATTCTTAAAAACTGATTTTTTCTCCTACATTTTGTATTTTTATTTTAACATAATGAAACTAACTTATTGTATTCCCTTATTTCTATCTCCTATTGATTTTCTGCAATACTAAAAAGGTATATGTACGTGAATGTTAATAAAATCTTTATAATAATAATATGAAATAATATATTGCTCGTATAGAGACAAAAAGAGATAGAAGTATAAATAGGCACTAAGAAATAAAAAATATGAATTAAAGAAATGTTCGAGCATAGTCCGTTAAACCAGGTGTGCTTAAAAGCAGGAATTTGAGCCAGGCTACCGGAGGAGGCCCTCTGCAGTGACCTGCGGGCCACTATTCTTTCACTAAACTAGAGCCGGTTACCCTTTCCCGGCGAAGTGCGCAGAGACGGGTATGCCAAGTATGCCGCTCATTTGAAAAGCCCTGCTTTAGCCGTTATTATAAAGTAGTTCTATAACCATGTAAAGGTTATAGAAAGAGTACAATATTAAAATTGAATCTAATTATATTTGTAATATATCGTTGGTAAATGCTCAAACATTTCTTTAACTTTCGTGTTAGATATCGTTATTCTGTTCCTTTTGTGTGTTCTTGCCGTGCATGAATCTATTTATCTACATGTGCTTGATATTTTGTAATATAACCTATTCTTCTAAAGCTTATGTAGCGTGTCGAACGATGTAGTTGAGTTTTTTACTTTATATTTTGCTTGTTGTTTTCCAAAATTCCGTGATGCTTTGCTTATAGACTGCTGACCACTTATTTGCTTTATAACTTAAGTGTTTTGTTTTGCTTCCTACCTCTGTGTTACTTAAATAATAATATAATCAAAAGTAAAAGTAAGATTTACTCAAAGCTTTTTTTTCGCAAACTTAATAGTTCAGCCCAACGTTGCAATAGTATTTCCGTTTATATTTTTAATCTCACTAACGCTGAATAATTCGGTTTTTCGAATTTCTAGACATACACATAGCAACACAAGAGTTTGGCAGAAACAGAAACAAGCGTTAGAAAATCTCACGAAAATTAATTTTAAGAAAGATTTTAAATGCTAAGCTCGGTTAACAAAAAAATCATTTTGTTGTCGATCTAACTGACGTAACATTTTTAAAGCATAAGCATTACATTGTCACAAAATTTATATGATTATCACTGAAGATAATACAATCCCCGCCGTCTCGGCAAACGGCAGTTTAGGATCCAGGGGCCGAGAAGAAGGAGTGTGGACTTAGGCGCGGACTTCCGAGTTGTTTGGGTGCAGGGGGCGAGCGAGAGGGACGGGGATGACACAGCCTCGCGGTATTGGTTGCGTGAACTACGGCGCCCTTTCGCCTCTTTCAAGTGCCTCCTCCTCGAGCTCTTTCCTGCTCTCACTCGGTCCGCACCTCGATGCAGTGAGTTTAAAACGCGCGAACCATACGCGCCCGCCAGCTCTCGAGCCTTTGCCCCTGGGGCGATTTGGCGAACTCGCCAAGATAACACGTGGCGGGCGGGTGGGTGACGGGCGGAGGCGAGGGTGGACGGATATTGTGGGTGGGCGGTGTTGGTGGGGCAGGGATGACTGGAAAGAGGCACGGGGGTGTGATGCAGGGTTAGAGATGTCGGGGATTTCTGGGTGGAGTTGAAAGGACGGTGTGGCGGGGGTGGGTTGCAAGGCGGGTTGGCGACGGTGTTGCGGGGTGGAGTTTGCGTGGTGGGGTTGGCGCTGGCGAGGTTGGTGGACCGTATTTGTCTATGTGGCTGGGGATGGCAGTGGAGGGTTGGCGTGGCATGAGTTTTTGCGTGAGTGGTTTGGGTTGGCGGGGATGGTGGGTGGGTGGGGTGGGCTAGGGCAGGGGTTGCGTGGCCGGGTTGGGCGGCGGGGGTCCGCCGGGCGGAGTTGGCGTGGCAGTGTTAACAATGTCGCGGGGTTTTCGTGGTGGGGTTGACGTGGTGGGGGTTTGTTTGTGGCTGGGTTGGCGGTCCGCGGGGTGGGCGTGGCGGGGTTGGCGTAGCGGGTTGCGTGGCGGGGTTGGGCGTGGCGGGGGGTTGGCGTGGCGGGTTTGGATTGCGGGGTAAGGCGTGTGGGCGGGTTTTGGCGTGAAACGGGGTTTTGGCGTGGCTAAGGGTTGGTGGGGCGGGTGGGCGTGTCATTGTTTAACATGGCGGGGATGGCGGTGGGGCGGGGTTGGCGTGGCGGGGTTGCGTGGCGGGTAGCGGGATGGGGTTGGCGGGGCGGAATCGGGTGGGGTGGGTCTTAGTGGGCAGTGCTTGGCGGAGAGTGGGGCTTGGCGGGAAGAGCGTGGGCGGGGCGGGGTTGGCGGGGAAATTAGTGGGCGAGGCGGTTTGTGCGGGGTGATAGGCCGGGAATGGAGCGGGTTGGGAGATTCAGGGACGGGGAAGGTGAGGTGTTACGCTGAAATATTCGCTGCGCGCGCGAGTTGTTTCGAGGCGACGGAGCTCTAGAATCGTGAGGGGGGAAGAGGGCGTGAGGGCGAAGAACGCTTTTTGGGGCATCAGAAAACAATTTAGAGGGGCGCCTTTTGTCACTTGCGGAGCTGTCGGGAAGATAGTCGCTCTTGCGGTGCCGAATTCAGATAAGATGATGCGAGAAGAAATGAAATTTTGGGATGCTCAAAAATGAGATGCTACGTTTTAAGGGGGATGTAGTACAGGATAGGATCATAGTGTGGCCACTTTTTTTCCTCGGTACTTTAGATAAATTTACCACTTTGCCACCTATTTCTCTTTTTCCGTCGTTCAAACGTGTTTCTAGTTTCTGGACATGTTGTGATGATAATATTCTCTAAATGAACTCATAATCGTGATGGAATCGATTCTTTGATTCCAAAGTTGTCTATTATGATGTTAATCAGTTCCATTACTCTTTTTTTTCTTTATCACGTACTATATATCGTTGAAGGTATCCGTGTCCCGGTTCCGCATTCGATATTCAATCTAGATATTTATCTGTACAACTCTGATGTGTATACAGCATTGTGGGCTTTCACGGCCGGAGTCAATATTCTTCATGTCTTCCGGGCTGATGGGTCGTGGTCCAATTGGCTCTGAGATGCCAAACGTTTCGCCCACTCAGAGCCAATTGGACCACGGCTCTGATGTGTATGTTCGAAGCAGTAGTGGCGTTGCACATGAAGATATATTGAGACCAAAACAATCAAAAGAAGGAATGATCGTTGGTGAATTTCAAACAAACATTAGAGAAGCTACTTTGATAAACGAGGATTTTTTAACAGAGGCTACTTAAAATAATAAAACGGCGCTGGGGCTGTGAAATGGATACTGAAAAGGCAAGTTGCTGGGCCGTGTTCTGTGAGATAGGATGGCAGCGGAAGCTGTGGCTTGGGGCGGCGAGAACTTAGTCCTGGTCTGTCGAAAATCCCTGGTATCGCCTAGTGGGGGTCGTGGTCCTCGGAGAGCAAGTGGGAAGCGAACTGATGTTGTAGGCCTCGAACGTAATCGCGGCGAAGCGAGGTCGTTCGACAACACTCGCATGAAAACTAACATGTTGTGACGACGTCGGTGCTTCCGATCTGTCACTACTACACCCTGACGGTTCGACAGTCGCCCTTGCGTAGGGCGCCTTGCCAAACGGGGAGAAGCCGTTCTTTCTGCTCTGCGAGCAAAAGACGAAAATCGCTGCACTTCTCGCTCCCTATTGTGAGACTGCAGTGGTGGTGCACTCGATTTAACCGCTTGAACAGGCACAACACTTTTTCTGGGTTTACGAGAAAATAATTCTGTCATTTGAAGTTCCTCTTCTAGCTCGCTACCCCCATTTGCCTCAAGAGACTATTTCCACGTGGGTGGATGTCGGGAACAAAAGAAGGCGAACAAGATGCCTTTTTCCGAAAGAAATAAGTAAATAAACACTTTATTGCTGTAAGAAGGAAATATAAAAATATATTAGGACTATTGTGCAAGTTCTTAGATCTCATTGCACACCAACTATTGGTTTTCAGAGCCCTAGAATAAATAGTAGATCTATGCGCAAATATTGTGAACCTATTAGGTTTGACCTGGTTATTCTGAACAAATAAATGAGTGGTCTTGATATAATACAAATAAAACAGTTTAAAGCCTTCAGATAATTGCATTGTTTAGAAATTAGTGGAAGAAATTATCTGTGAAAATGTGGAAATAGAGAATACATTATTGACTTTTTTGGAGATACAACGCTTCAAAATTCTCGAGTGAATCACCTTTATGATGACGCTGGGGGAATTCAGGGGTGGGCCTTGGGGCAATGCCCTCCCCCAAAAAGGCCGAGAGTTTTAGTTGCTTACCTTCGTGTATTAGACAAAATTGATTTAAATATTTATTTTAGAATTATGTAATTATTTAAAAAATATACCTAAGTTCTATGGGAGGTTGGCAGTACCAGTAGTGTTACATGGAAGTGAGACCTGGATCTTCTCGAAAAGAGAAATGATAGAGAGAGAGAGCCGAGGAAACGATATTTCTTAGAGTTGTAAAAATGTATACTCTAGATGACAAACTTAGGAGTGAAGAAATACGTAAAGAGTTAGAGATATTTAGTCTCTAGAACACTAACACTCTACAATGAAATGGTGCAGTCATCTTAAGCGAATGAGCAGAAACCGAATTCCTCGACTGACAAGGGGCTACAAATCAGCTGATCGAAGGCGCATCGGTTGTCCGAGAAGAAGATGGTTTCCTGGACAGGCAACCCTGCCTAATCCATGAAATGCAGAAGAAGATTAAAAAATAATATTGTATAGTATCATAAATACCACAAAAATTTGTAATTTAATAACAACAGCAGCAAAAATGCTGCTGAACAAAAGCACAAAAATGCTTTGCCAAAATCTAGTACGCATAGAGATCAAGAACAACAAATACAATATTCTTGAATAAAACTACAATAAATTAAATATTTTCAACAAAATCTGTCTTTATGATAAGTGAAATAACGAAATATAGAATACAAGATATTGAAAGAGGTTGCAATTCCAAAACGAAATACTTGAATAATAAATGGAGAGGACTCTACCTAGGCGCCTTGCTGTCGCATGAAATTAGATATGTCATAAGCAGTGATGCATTTAGTACGAAAATATCGGTATTGCAGTACAACAATTGAGGGAATAACACAAAAAAAGTTGCATTTAAAAAAATTAATAATCAAACTAATTGTATTTGCATTTGTTCCACGTTGCACCATATGTAACAAAACCATAGATTTTCGTACATGGCCAAAGGCTACAATTTTCTGTCAAATGTTGACACTATCGGTTAACATTAAATTAAGTGATTGGACTGTTAGAGAAAGGATAATTATGTTATGTAATGCTACGAGAGCAGTAATCCGGGTTTAAAAATTGCTTTCAGCCATAGTACAGTGTCTATGAAAGCTCAAGATATGCAATAAAATCAATACCGTCACAAATATTTTTGTACGAGTGTAATCTGCGTATTGGCACTTAAGAATCCAACTCAATCCCATTTTACCGAAAATGATCTAATAACTGGAAGTTAATTTTTCCCCCGCAAACAAACATTTTGTGTGAAACTATTTTTTATATGAAAAAATGTACATATAAAATAATGGAAATATATACTTAATTTGAAGAATAAATCAGTGTTTTTGTACCTCGTGCTAAATTCGCATTGTAGTCACGATGTACTACCTCAAGAGCGTTGTTAGATTTTGAAGCTTCTAGCTCACGTGAAAATCAAACAACCATCGCTCAGAAAAGGAGTAAGGGAATCGACATTAAAGGCCATCAGTTTCGCGTCAGAGAAAGATATGGAGCGCTCCGTATGATAGAGCGAGAGTGACTTCTTTCTTGTAACGATGAAAGAATTTTGGGCAAAAACATTTGCAATGGTCGCTCTTTTGCTTCGCGAAATTTAATCCTATGATTAGCTCATATGGCTTATAATTCACTTCTTTGAAGGTTGGTTAAGAATCACGTAGTTTGAACAACATTTTCTATTTAAAAAAATCTGTAACAAATTTGTTATACAATTGTCGTTATCGTTAATTTTCCATAGATTAATGATATTGCCGTGAACAGAATTGTAAATTAAACACACTCATCACATCAAATAAATAAAAATCAACATATTAAAATAAATCTAAAGGAAAATAAATACTTTATAGAACAAACAATATATTTTGTTACATACTCTATATTTATGGATGAAACTGAAACAGGTTTGAATGTTTATAATTGCTTATTTTTCATTATTGCTTGCTAATCATCATTGCTTTAAGGAACAAAAAACGAGAAATTCGTTTGTAAATAATGTTCTCGGACATTTTAAACATACTGAACGTGTTCATAAATGTTAATACTGACCTAAGCACCGACCACGTAGTGCAAGAATAATTTGAGATAGTGACGAACAATTATAATCATTGTATTTTTGTTTATTTAATACCAGCTGAATAACGATGATTCAAAGAATTTATTGACCACCCACCCGCTCAGTCCTCATTCCCTGTCTGCCATTTCGTAGTTAGCTCTTCGTTTTGTATCATAATCAGAAGGAAGAGTCGTTTCTTTGGGGGGGAGGTGTCGGTAGATTTACATAACTCTTTCTAAACTACATTTACTTGAGAAAAATTGAAGTATTTTCCAAACTTTAGATAGTTAAAAATTATCCAAAGTTATAAAATGTTTAGGACAAATCGAACGTATTTATGTGAAATTCAAAACAACATTTATGTCGTCATACATAATACAGTTTTAACACAAGAGAATTGTTTGTCAATTTGTCTATTTTTTAGAATTTATTAACGTAAAAGTGATATCAGTATCACTGCAATTTAAAAAAAATTAGGTTAATTTATATAATGTCCCAACAAGGGATTATTTTCATCTCTTATCCCCCTTTTGGTAATTTTATTCTGGGAACAGTGTCTACCTCTAAAAAGTCATCACTATACTCTATTAATTCCATATATTACTTCCATTGTGTTTTATGTATCAATATTTTGATATCAGAATTGCCACCTCCAGCTGACCTAAAGCGTTGCCATGTACACAAATGAAAATTGAAAATGAATATTTCCACACTGATCGTTGTCCATTCGTAAATGTTTACAAAACGGCCCTAAATATTTATTCTGCGGCTTTCCATTTCACGGAATTGACAGCTAATCCGCTAATAACACATCGCGTGGGGCGAGTGTTAAACACAGTGCGGGAGCGCACACCAGGCTCGTGAGCAGGCTCATTGCAACACCCTCCAGCGCATTGTGAGCTGCCGAGGGTAGGGTGGGAGAGCTATGAGCACGAAGATAACCCATTTGCTGCGGGTTACAGCTGATGGAAATTACATTTTTTGGCGATTAACTTAACGACAAAAAACGTATATACAGCGGTACGTTTTAACTCGTGAAGTTAATGAAGGTTTTCTCGCTCGACTTTGTCAGTAATTTTTATTGTATAATTTTCTGAAAAACGTTAATTATTTGGTTTCATTTCAAACATACTTTTTGTATCTCTCTTTCCTGAAATCTCGGCGTGATATGAAAGTATTTTCATTACGAGTTCGTCTTAAATTGGGGAATTTTAAAGGATATTGATTAGTGTTCAGTATAATTTACCCATATACATTTTTATAGAGGTTGACATTAAATAAGTGACGATCTTATTTTTAAATATTTTAAAAGGAGGCATCCCGAAGAATGAAAAAATAAAACTTTATTTTTTACGTAAAGTTTTTGTATGTTTTTCACCTCTTCCCAATGTTTAGTTCTTCACCAATCAACTACACATTACATTTGTAAATTTGAACCTTTCAATACACAGCTATAACTCTGGCATATTATCTTTTCCTTCTATTTCCGCTTACACTGACGTTGTTCCAATATTGTTGTTTCAATTAGCTGAATGATTTGATGATCATCGACGCAAAGAAAATAGTAAATAGGATACATTGCGAAAGCCACTTCGTGTCGCATTCAACCTTTGTTGTGAATTCTCCAACGATTAGTTCTCATTTCACATTTATTTTATAAATATATTTTTTGTTTCTATCTTCAATAAACATTATTATTTTAATTTTGAGCTCTTCTTAACATGCTGTTCACGTTGCGGTGTTACGTATCACACTGTGGCCAAACCTCTCAATTGTCATACTCACGCATTGTGTATGCTTAACTCTTGTTCCCTATCACATACATTTGTTGTTAACGTTCTGCTGGCTTTATTGTGTTATTCATTTCAGCTCTTGTGCACATTTAGATCGAAAATGCTGATTTCATTCTTCAATATTTCTGTAAATAATGAACCATTCTCCGTTTCGAATACACTGAAAGGCAAGCCTTTGAATCCTTAATGGACCAGTAATACACGAGGCGATTAATAGTCGCTATATCACTCATGAAGTTATATCACTCATGAAGCAGATAGGTAATAATAATGTGTGGAACAAAGGAAAACTCATATTATTGCCTTTGAATGCCATTCGCATAACGTTAATGATGGTTACTCTGGTACTGTAACTTATTAAGGATCGTATCTCCATGAAGAGGCAGGGAACACTCTGCGGACGACATTTTCATTGAAGTAAAGATTCAGTGAAATATCATGCAGTTTGAGTAGGTATTATACCCACACTTTAAGAGAATACGTCATTTTACCAACTGTTCGGAGACTTTTTTGCGGCTGATAATTCATAATAGCAGAATTTTTACACATGAAAATTCACATGACACATGAAATCATGACACTTGCCAATTCTCAAAGTTAATTAAAAAATCATTACGTTTATTACGAACTAAAATGTACATTAAGTGTAACATATCGAAGGTAATTAATTTTTCTTCCGAAATGATCATAATATGGCCGTTTTATATGACTGATAGGTAAGAGTAGTGTCGGATCTCATTGAGCAAGTAGGTCTCCTGCGTGGTACGGTGTTCAAAAGTATAATGAATAATCACACACGCACTCGTGCGGGTGTATGTGTGTGCATGCATCAAGACAAAAACATTTGAGAACGCTCACGTCGGCATCTTTGCCGACCATGGACCAGATTTCGAAACGCTTTCTCGGTGTTACCCGCACGTCTCATCATGGTCTCTTCATCCACGTCACGTCTTCCCACGAGTAACGGCTCCCTCTCCCCGACCTGACACGAGCTCCGGATTGGGAGACCTTCATCAAGCAGATCGCTAAACGACCCTGCTCCAGCGCACCTCGAATGCGGGCGGGGCGACCTCGCGCGTAACTTGCAGTTTAAGCGAGAAAACCCCCGAGCTTGTGGCTTCTTTATGCGCCTCTAAAGAGGTCGCTGCAAACAGCGCTCAGGCAAAACGCCTGCGTTGTGTGCATCGCTGCCTGCGCTTTAACTCGTCCATTTTTCGCGCTCTCGCTCCCTCTCCATGGGCAAATTATGCATGAGACGCCCGGACCGGTGCTGCTTTCTGCCACAACACGGTCGTCGGAGCAAAATCGCCTTTATGATTCATTTAAATAAAGAATTCAGGCTGACGATGCTGCCTACGAAGTCGCGTCCGATGATTTAGTAGGCAGGTAACGAGGCACCCAATAGCTCGTTTTGAACGTATTCATAGCCAAGGTAAATTTTAAATGACAAGTTTATTAATTTGACAGATTTTGGATTGACGCAAACGTCAGCATTTTCTATATTGTTTGCTTTTGTCGAAATAATAAACAGTACACTGCTAATAACTCGCGATTAAATCAGCCGTTTTTAAGTTCTTTCCGACTTCTAAATTTGATGTGGCTATTCATATTGTACATGCTTCATTCATCTTTTACATGCTCAAAAAAGTTCGCTATTCAGTCATACCTGAAAACGAAATTTCAATTCAATTTCTTATCACTCTCTATCAATTTCTTAACAAAATTGAGAGGAAACAAAATTAACTACTAAATTTTATGTGATCCAAAAGGACGTGGCAAACAATACATAATTATTGCTATTCATCTTATTTTATACTATTTCTCTCCGATTCTAAATTTTTAGTTTCAATGTTTTTGAATACAGGTGATTCAGTTCAGATGAAAAAATACAGCAAAGCGTTTCTCATTAAATTAGCAATAAATAATTAATTTTGCCGGTTTAGCCTCAGAAACAGATTCGTAGAGAAAAAGCTGATCGCAAATTCCCATTTTTCTATTATTTACCGTCATAAACATTACGTTACCGGAACATAGTGCTGGCGGAACATAGTAGATTTCCAAGCCTCAAAAAAGTGTTGTACGACTTGGCAGTGCTCGGGAGATCACAAGCAAACGGCAAGTGCATTTTAGTTCTGGCGACCGGCTGGAGTGGTGCGCGATCGGAGAGCCGCGTGTGATGTCGCGCAGTGGTAATGTGCAGCACAATTTCGTCAATTCACTAATTCCAGTATTTCGTCGTGTGTATGCGGAAAAAAGGAGATTTTTTCTTCAGCAATAATTAGAAATATTCTTAAGGCGCTCAGAAGAAACCGTTGGACATTAGTGAAGCGTTCCTCAGCATAATAGCACAAGAAACATTAATTATAAATCTAATTGAAGGGAAAACAGAGATTTTTCGATCTGAAAGGACTCGCTATTTATTAGTATAAAACACGGAAAATGTGTACGAGTTTCAAGTAAAGAATAAATGGCAGGAATATACACAATGTACTTTGTTCGCTTCATAAAGTGTTAATTGTGTTTCATAAGATAATATTAGAATATTTTAGTGACTTGCAATTACTCAAAAGGTAGTACAATTAAAGTTTTTACACGTAATGTTTTAGGAAACGGATAAAATTTAAAGTGAAATTTGAACTAATATTTTATTCAAACAAAATTCAGAACAAACTGCAAGATTTAGTTATTGTTATTTCCCTCTATTGCATCAATCAACACGTTTTCTGCGAATGAGCAACGCACTAACTGTGCATGTCATTACTTTTTCCTTAGTAGCGTGACGTGCATGAGTTATCTGCTTTGGATTGCATTTGCGCATTCAATGTTCTTTAAACTCCTTCTGTGTTCGGTGTAATGTCCATTGTCAACTAATATTAGACTCGCTTTCCCTTCTTTCTCCCAACCTGCCTCTCTCCTGCACTTACTCCTTCCGTTCTGTGACATCCATCTTGATACTTTACATCCTTCACTGCGGTTCCAACGGCACCGTTTCCTCTATCTTGCTGGATTTAATTATACTCGTCTGCATTACTCTTCCCGGCTTCCTCTTGCTCTCTGTAATTAAACTATCCTCCGTCTCTCGTTCCTTGGTCTCTTCTCTTCTTGCACGTTCGTTGGCGGTCCTTCGTCGAGGCCCGGTCCGTGGTCCGTGCGCTGATTGCATTTGCGCACGTTTACGTCGGGTCGTAAAAACCCTTCGACGCGGGGCGTTTTCCCTCCGACGCGACCTCCTCGATTTTCCATCCTTTCTGTCACTCACACGCGCTTTCCTGGAATTTATGTTATGGCGTTCATTGATGTCACATAAATGCGTGTTTCACAAAAAAAATCCCCACTCCATGATATCTTCTAATATCTTATACTTCGATGTCCCTTTATTGAAAAACAATATACGTCACGATATTTTCGATTTAATGTCTCTAATGTTTGTCATATTCTGAATCATAACTAATTTTTAATGTTTTAAATATTTTGTTTCATCGCTTTGTGGTTTGAAAAATTGTTCATTTTTCTAACACATTGTTTTAACGCCATTAAAATTGACATTTTATAATTTTAAATGGTGTATAATATTTATTCTTCTAAATATTAATCTTATTCTTCCTTTCGCTTACGGATTTTCGCGTTTAAAAAATCTGGTTCTTCTCTTGGACAATTTTATTTTTGTTTCCGACGCATTGTTTCTACGCTTTGGTTTCCTGCTTCGATCATATCCTATCACACCTAATTTTACTTTGCTGCTCCCATCCACGCCCCATGATCGGATCATCCGCTCCCACTTCACTGGAATCAAATTTACCGCTTTTTACCTTCCGCATGCGACCGCACACAATCGCCTCCTGCCGTACTCAACTGCGTTCGATCGCATTTGGGCGCGCCCGGTCTCTCACATTCGAATCCTATTGGGTCACGCCCAACTTCCCTTCCGCTCGCTTCAACCACGGACGATTTTCCAACCCACCGTTCGTCCACTTGCTTACGTACGAATCCACTTGCCCACATGCACACCCACTTACCCATCCATCCACTTACCTGTGCATCCATAACCCTCGAGTCTCACTCTTCAACTCTTCT
>BOPP01000116.1:346584-377556 GCA_017312745.1 Gryllus bimaculatus
TATATATATATATATATATATATATAATGGGCGATTTATTTAATGAGTTTATATTTACGAAATTATCTTAACGATTGACGAATAAATTCAGCACACCGTCAAATAAAATGCATAAACGCTAATTTTAGGTACAATTGTCTTCCAATATCTAAGAAAATTATTGAACTTCATTAGCAGTATTGTGTATGGTTTAATTTTATGAATGATATCTGTAAATATGAGAATGTTAAAATATAATTAAAAAATACATGTGCAGACTTATTCAAGAATAATTCTGAAGGGGCGCATTTTGGTTGATGCAAATCAGTCTAATGCCAAACATACCTAAAATAAAATAAAGACATATCTGTATTACAATAATATTATGTTTTATTTTATTATCTCAAAAAAGGGGCTAATATTACAGACAATAAAATGTCTCCATTTTGAATTCATGATTACGTTAATGTGTGCTATATTTTCATTTTATTTTGTTTTATTGTAATAAACGTAATTTGCATGTATCTTCCCTCAGAATGTCGGAGTAAAGTAATCCTCAGTGTTCCGCTGCGACTGCAGAGTAACAATCACTCTTCGGTCGACTCGAGGCCACAGTGGAGTCGACCGATGAAAACCCTGCAGCCTCAGCAGTTTCCGAGGTTTACTGGTCTTCGCATTCATGAAGGGCAGACGCACTTTAGACATAAAACTGCCCGTTACACATATTTTCATAAGGAGAAGAAAGTGTGTTAGAATTCAACATCTATTATTAAGGATGCAGTACCAATACGTTGATATTTCAAGAGTTTGTGTTTCGTTTAAGTACTTCTAAAACCTCTATATTTGTTTCACTATGTAAATAAACGCTTTTTATTGTTTCCGAAAGTCGTGGAATAGAAGTCTTCATTGTACAACATAAATAACCATAACATTATGAGTTGATAAGAGATATATTAATTGTCAATGGTACTTATTTTGTTGTAGTATTTGTACCCAAACGTTAGTAATTTTATGTTGCAAAGGATGTTAAAAAAGGCATTGAATAACATTTTGTCAAATGTTTGCTGTTCACTCTGGTCTAAACTGTTTGAATTGACACGTATCGGAAAGTAATTAACTGTGACGTGAGTAATTGACTGTGACGTGTACCAATAAGTGACGGATCATAATGCACCTACTTCCATGAGATATATCACACAATGCGGCCTTCCTCGCTCACTTGAGAGAAATACTTGCCTGCCTCCCTTGTCCTCTATTCTATTACTCTTTTATGTGACAAAATGTGTGTATTGTTTAATACACATCTTGATCTGGAACTTCACGAGAGTTTGGTGAAACCTAATAGCTTCGTTATCAAGAACAGCATTAATGTAAATAAATCATATTATACATATTGTGATCACTGTTGTCGAATGTACCTCACCCGCAAAATACACCTATATTTAAGTGTTTCAAAATCTCTGTACGTATTCGACAAATTCAGTATCTCGATTGTATGTCCGACCATCATGACTTTGGCATACAATGGTCTTAGTATACGTAGTACTGACAATTCCTCGTTAATTCAGTCACCTCGTTCACTAAGTCTCACCTCCGCGCCTTTGAAGAGCGAGTGCCAGGAATATGGTCTGAGAGGGCAAACTACGTCCTCGGAAATTATCTGGGTCAAAAGAAAATTCACCTAAAGTTTCTTCATTTAACTTGGATATGGCTCGACAGCCCGATGTGCTTCTTGTAAGAAAATTAATTGCATTAGCTAATTAAATCGTTTAATATTCTTCATGCCTCAGCAGTTGCATTTCTAAATTATTGTAAGTCTCTTGACCTGATTACAACCTTTTCGTTCTTTGATTAATAATGCAATTAAATGGGATGGGCACATAAGGCTGACGTTTGTTTTGAAAAATAATTTTACTTTAAACACTAGATGTCGAAGAGTCTCTGTTATAACTTTCTCTTGAGGGAAGAACATGAACTCTGAAAATACATTCGTCAGTTCTCGGGTTTGGAAAGAAGCAACAAAACCGACAATTGACGATATTTTGCTGAAATCAGCAAAACAGAGACAACGTTATTGGTTTAGAGTGTACAATGGTAATAATTGTGAATGCTTGTTTGTTGATTTAATCGTTTTTTTATGTCAAGAAATTCTTTCTACATGTGATGTACAGATGTAAAAGTATAAAAACTATGTACCTAATTTCCTAATCCATTGATTGTCCCTGTCTTCTCGACATTCTCAACATTCCCTTATCTTCGTAGGTATGAACATGGGAAACGAATGTCATATATGGATTATGAGCCCCATGAAATAGGGTCTTTGCTCAACTATTTTCTAATTATGTAATATTTTTGTGATGCAAAAATAAATGAAGTGAAGGAAGCAATTCTACAATTTAATTAATAAACCCACATTTCTAAATAATTCATTTCCCAAAACTTCACCCAATCCTTCCATTTCAAAAAAAATGGTTTTGAGTGAGAGTAGACCACTTTTCTATCATGGTTACCAATAGCGCACCCACGAATGCGGGAATATAGCTGCATCTTCCTTCCCCCCCGCAGAAGCCCAGTGTGGATAGTTATTTCAAAAATTGATGCTTTCATAACTTCCTACACCAAGACAAGTCATTTCATGTATATCCAGTTCAGTATCAATTGTAATGTTAAAAATATTGACTCTATTGACCATCAACAAATAAAAGTACATTTTATATCCTACGGAAATGCATCCACTGGACCTGTAGTCACACCGTAATCCTATGGGACCTGTAGTGCCACAGAAATCCTACTGGACCTGTAGTCCCACGGACTACTAAGTTATCCTACTACTCGGACCTGTAGTCCACACCGTATCCTACTGGACCTGTAGTCCACACCGTAAATCCCTGAGGCGCGATCTAGCTGGTTATACTACTTTGGAGTGAGTTACAACATCTCACCTTGAAGTGTTTTCTTTAGCTCTACTTCGCCCCTGCTAAGCGATGCCACATACATCATTCTCAATATTCTATTCGCTGAATTATCTTATCAACAAAATACTAATATCCTATTTCCTCCTCGTATTTTTAAAAGCTCAAATAGCATAAAGGGGACGTAATATACTGAGATGTTGTTGAAAATTTAAAAATTTGTTCTAAGGTCGAAATCATCTTCTATACAGAAAAGGGAAAACATTTCATCATCATTCATCATCATCATCATCATCATCATCATAAGACTTCATATAGGAAATTTACCCACCTGTTTATTCCCAATTTTAAAGAAAAACTAAAATAAATTGTCATCTGACAACTGTCACCGCAAAAAATTCGGTGGTATTTATTTACCTCTGGCGAAATCTTTTAGTGTCGACACCACTCCTATCAATCAACATCACACACACACGCACACACATATATGTCAAAACCTTATTCATACGATGTGCATAGTTTTCTCAATGGTTATGGATTACTAAATTGGAATTTGTTTGTCCCATGATTAAAATTACATTCCTTGGCCTTCACACGCGAGTGTTGAATCCCAAAATCGATGAAAATGTGAGCTATGACTATAAAATAAATTAGACATATATTTTATTTGGATACGAGAATTACAATTGCTTATAGGACTGATAATGTAGTTTACTTTGCTAGGATGAAATCGCAAATTTGGCGTGCTGTTAGTTCAAAATTGTATTACTGAACTTTGTTTCATGATGGCTGCAGTATTTTTATGAACTTTATTTAATTGATTAAGGTGGTTCTTTCAAAGCTAAAAAATCTTATCCTTAAAAAATCATGATTACTTTCTGCTCTTATTTCCAACCAGAGTACATTATATTTCTAAATTTAAATCAACGAGCACTATTTATACTAGTTTACGTCATTGCATAAAAATACTAAGCCCTTTATGTTCTCTATAACAAGACTCATAATAATGTCATGATTTTTCGTAAAATATCGTAAAAATGGGTTTGCTCATTGATATCTCTTATTCAGCTTCACATTGAGGGGAAATGGTCTCAAATAATATCGAAATTAAAAATTTATCGTAACACTCGTAACTCGTAAACAATCGTAAATTAAAAAAAAATAATTAAAATATGGCGTTATATAGTAGTCCATAGAAGAATATAAACAGTGAGATACTGTCTTTGTAGCTAGAAATACGGTGGATTGCCTATTTAAATATATGGCCAAATCATTTCACAACATGGCTCATTGCATTACACGCCCAGGCATTCAATCTACGCGCCGCGTCGCCCCGCTCTGGCCTCCCCCTTCCCCCAAAGTTGTCATCGCCCCGCTACTTGCACTTCCGGTTCTCGCAAACAGACAACTGGCTCGTAAGTGCAGAATGTACTTAGTAGAGTCACTAAGTTGTCGACTTTCAATCTGGCCTTCTCCCTTACGAAATAACTCAGTGCCAACATCGTTGCCTCTGCAGTAAGAGTGGTTTTAGGGTACGGGTCCCTAAGGCGACGCATTTCAAATACTAGACGGATAGCTAGGCCGAATTCAACCAATGTCTGGAGGATGATTCTAGCGTCCGGATGCTCTGATCGTGTGCTTTTCATAGTCTCAAATATTATTTCATATGATTGAATAAAGTTAGTAACTAGTATAAGGTTTTCTGAAGGAATTAAATACAATCAGTGCAACGCTTTCCAATTGTACAAAACGTTTATTAAAATAATGTTTCGTGACTAGGTGTGCCCACATCAGGTACAAAAAATCGAAAGACAGTAATTAATTTGAGCCAGTAACTAACCTGAATAAACTAGCTTTGGCTAGTCTCCAGAAATATTGTACCTGATGATGTGTCATACTTGGACACGAGACGCCGTGGTATTAAAGAACAATAAACTTTCTCTACAATAAAAAATCTTTGCGCTGATAATATTAAACTTCCACACAAAAATCACATCTTAGTAACTAATACCCATGATGTCACCGGTTAACATCAAGCAAATCCCAGAGCTGCCAAAACCAAACAATTTGTCTACGGACCCCGCGGGATCATTCCTTCCTCATTCATGGGACCTTCTCTCCCCTTACACATACATGTACACTAACATGCACTACAATACCTCACAGGTCGGAAGACACTAGAGGACGTTAGAACGTCTCCTGGAACTGGTGGAACTCTCCTACAGAGATACCTGCAGGTAAGCAACTCGACGTGTAGTGTGGCGCCAGATTCTTTATTCCACCATGGGATGGACACAATAATCTACAATATTACATCACACTTATGTAAAAATTGAATTTGATAATTGTTTGAGTAGAGATTGTGAAACTTGAGTGTAAGTAAGTTGAAAATGGTGTGAATATGTACAAGTGACATGAGAAGCAACGGCATCGGGTACGTGCATAATGATTTGTTATTAAAGAGAAGAGAAAAAATAAAGCGAGTATCATAATAAAAGTTTTAAAAATATTTTGTTGTAATTTGCATTGGTACTTTTCATTCTTTAACAATATTTTGAATTCTCTTTAGGAAAATATATTAATTTTACAAAACATTTATTTTTCTTTGTTTTAAGATTTCACAATCACGAGCAAAATTTTTTATGAAGACGGTATCGAAAACTTATTAAAATTAATTGGCCTTATTTGTTGTATGATATTAATTCTTTCAGAGACCCTCATCAGGAAGTCCAGATTAAAGCTTTAAAACAAGTGCAGAAAAAGTGACTTAATTCGTGAACAGAAACAATTGGTGTATATCAATTGGGAAATATATACGTACGAAATATTTATACTCTTAAAATACCTACGTTTTTTTTCTCCCGCAAAGGTTATGTGCTGTCAACTTTGTTGTCATCCAACTAGATGGCGCTGTAAAACAAAATTTCGATTACTTTTAATTCAATTTTCATTCAAACTGTGCTCCATCTGAGAGAGAGAGAGAGAGAGAGAGAGAGAGAAAGAAAGAGAAAGAGAAAGACGGAGAGAGACGAAGAGGGAGACGAAGAGAGGGGGATATGGAGATAGAAAGAAAGAGAGAAGGCAAGAGAGATGAGAGAGAAAGGTAGAGGGAAAGAAAAAGAGAAAGATGAAAGGCAGAACAAGGTCTGCAATGTCCGCTATTTAGTTATATGTATATAGGCAGCAAGACTATGTCACATTCAAGGCGTACACAAAACAACCAGGAGCTAAAACTATCAGTTGTAGACTTGAAATGTAAGAACGTGGGGTGAGCATGGATTAGAGATGGGTGCATTTTATCTATTTCTACACTTGTCTATTTCTGTTTGTGATGTAGCACTACTGGTTTCTTTAATTTTTCCCCCTCGGATGAATTCAAAGAATGTTTAAAAACAGATGGAGGTCACATTTTCACTGAAACCTCTGAATTAAAAAAAAATACAAAAGTTACAAATTTTTCGAGAAACTATGTAATGTTTTAGTGCCATTTTTATTTTTTATTTATTTACTTTTTTCGAATAATTTTCTCCTCGTCCAATTGAGTCACAAACATTTGCCCCTTGCAATGGTTCCATTGTCGTATTTAACTTTAATACAATATTACGTTAGTATGCTTTAAAATTCGCTTTCATTTTAAGTATAACTGTATTCGTAAGTGTGGCAGGTGGTAGAGGGCAACCATTGATTGTTAAGACCCCTCCACACGCCAGCCCTTTGGAGGTAGTACGTCCGCTGAGCAATTCTCTTGACTTAAGTGTACATCGAATTGCCTACCATTCAGGCGCTTTCGTAAAGATCCCATTCGTCACGAGCCAGTAAATGTGTATTCTCTTTCACACAACATCATTCACACTTTGTCATGTTTCACTTATTTCTTCTGTTCAGAACCTATCTCGAACATATGACGATGACAATCCTTGTTTGTAAATTAATGTGGGTCACATAAATCACAGACATTCAATGTGTGTATGTACGAAACATGATACAATGAATAAAAAACGATCTCACAGAATTACGGGATCCTCATTCCGTGTTAAAAATATTAATTGTAGTTCACATCAAAATCTTTTAGTTCGATTTGTAAATAATTCACGTTCATGTTGACAAAATATGAATCTCGATTCACTAAAAGACACATCTTAATTAAACGGTTTTAAAATTAAGTATTATTCGCTTTCTCGGCGAAATGTTGTGGCTCTTATTGTATTTCATTATAATAAAATATTGTTTTAAATTTAATGAACGTTTCGATTGAATTTAAAATCCAGAGCATACAACTGTTCTACAGACAATATAAATTGCATTAATATCAAACAGAAATTTCACTAACACTACTCGTTGTTTTAAAAAATGTACATGAGTTTTTTTAAATATAATTTGCCAGAACAGATTTTATTTAACAAAAAATGTTCGAGTTGTGAACATCATTAAATCTCAAGCCAACAGTAGAGTATTGACAACAATGTTTGAAGTAACATGTACGTCGTGAATGTCATCGTTGTTGAATGTCGTCGTTATTAACACAATAGTATTTCCTGATACAAAATTTTCATATCTTCTCCTTCCTTTCAGTTTCTTTGTGAGTCTCTCCCTCAAGTCGACCTGTCAGATGGCGCCGCTTCGGAACTTCTGCAGACAGGGCAACATTCTTCGGCCTGAGGCAGGGCAGGAACTTATAATAGCGCTGTCACCTCCCGGGGCGTACCGTTGAAGGAAGCCCTTTATTACTTCTGGCTGACACCGGCCGCGCGGCGAGAGGAGGGGGGGGCGAAAAATAGATGAAGTTGGAAAGATACGACGCCGCACACGAAGTCCATCGGAGGGCCGCAGCATCGAGAAGGACGTCGGCATTGGAAATGGAAAAGAAGGGTTGTCCCGTTATGATCTGCCAGACAGGAGCAGACGCTACGAGTCGAAATATGCGTCAATGAAATGTTAGAATGAGAAAGAAAAACGAGAGAATGATGAGTTAATGATATTTAAATCGAATCAGTCGATTTCTATGTAATTGAATTGGGTATCAGAAAGGGGATGGCAACAATTTATTTGTGAATAAAGCTTTGCTGACAATGTGTTTCAATCAAAGATGTTCTGAAAATGGGTTCCAACATAAATTTCTGGCGTAATTATAATCATTTAACATCAAACAAATAATTTTGAACTATTAATTATTTAGGTTTATTTCCTACACATACTTAAGGAGATAGGAGCAGACGGAATGTGTCAGATATGCGTCAATAAATTACTAGTATGAGAAAGAAAATAATGACGGCTGAGTTAGTGTTCTTTTAATCGAACCAGCCATTTTGTAGATCGCTAAATTGCATGTCAAGAAAGGATTGGCAACAATTCAATTGTGAAGAAGGGTGCTGACAAAAATTTGTAATCATAAACATACCGTGTAACATCAATTAAAGTAATATAAATCTCTTAATTATTCAGGTTTATTTCTTACTCATAAGGTCGTTCTGATTCGGTACATTACGACATACAAAATTGTTCAACTGTAATAGTTAACTGTGTAATAAGTAAAATAATTGTTTTTCTTTTTAGATAATTCGTGGTTTCCATATTATCTTATTACTTTCTGAGAACTTTCTAGCTTCCCTCTTATTTGAGACATAAAATTGTGGAATAATAAGGAAAATACTATTGATTTATTTCTTATTGGATAGCCATTCCTTTGAATTTGTTTTCCCTTTCGCTTAATAACACGTTTCCGCAAATCTTGAAAAATGCTTTTGTCGTCTCAGGCCTTTCATTACGACAAATGTTGATGTTAGTTTATTTGTTACTTGGCATCATTTTAATTTATTACAGTATTTATAAAACACAAGGTTTCAGGTGAAGTTTTTGTCCCATCATCAGGTATCTATATCATTTCCAATTTATGTTCATATTTTAGGACTGAAAGGTATCTTGGTTAATTGTCCACTTCATCCACCCCTGAACGTTATTCACTCAAGACATTTAAAATATGCTTGTATTAGTGCTCTTAAAATTGGTCATATATACAATAATAAAAGTCAATAAATGCGCTTAAAACTAAGAAGTCTATATTCCTCCATGCGAAGAATATGCATTAAACTAAAGTATTGTTAACAACAGATAACATATATTGCTATAATCTTCATTTTTTACACTGATACAAAACGCCAATAATAAAAATATATATTTTAAAACATGATTAAATAAAATGAATTAAGCACGAGAATCAGTATTATTGTTACAAGATGCCGTAATATTCAGCACAGTTTACTAAAGTCACTTAAACGAATAAAGATTCAGGAAGTAAATCGGTTCTAGCGAAAACAATCTTATCAGACAACTGTCGGAAATATTATGTCAGTATTCTATTATTGCCATTGCTTAATTTAGTTTCATTTTGACATAAAAATACACGAAAATATCTGACTACGACCCACATCTACACAAAAACATGGGATAAATATACTTAAATAAGCAGGTAAATAAAAATATGAACATAAAAAATATTTCAGAAATATGCTATTATGTAAACTAAAAACGGTCTACTTTTGTTTCATTTTTGGAAGTAGGTAAAGTTATATACATTTACTTTCTACGCGTTCAATCAGTAAAAATATACAATTGCATTAAGTTTCGCGATCTACTTATGACATGTACAGAAACTTGATTGATAATTTTTTAGTAAATAATAATTATAGAGGAAAAGAGGAACGATCTACAATGTTATATCTAAATTCTATAAAAAGCCATGAAGCTGTCTTTTACTGTCTCTATCACATAGCGAGATTAGTAATATTGCAGATTTCTAATCTCTCGTAACATCCACTCAAATGAGCAGGACGTGGTTCAGGAGCCGCCAAAACACGCATTCAATGTTTTATTGAAAAGTTATTATTTTTTAATTATTAATTAAAAGACCTTACGTAGGTAATTAGAGATTGTCAAATCGTCATAACGAGACAGAAACGTAAAGTAATGAGCGTTAGCTGAAAAAGGTTATCTGTACATATTACTAAGACAGAGATACATTCAACCCCAGCCTAACCCCAACATGAGTACGCATACCACATCGCCAGACATGTGACACCGTGTCTTCCTCTAATACTACTTCTAAACGTGTCACTTTCCTTGTCTTACGACATCCAACTGGTGGTTCTACACATGCGTACCTGGAGAGCCGAGTATGTCGACGGTCTAGTTCGTCTGGAAGCTACGCAAGTGCAATACCTGCCAAATTGTCAATTAAAAAATCATAATTTTCATAAATTGTAAACATGGACTTCTTTAGTCATCATCCCGATCAATGAGGATTCCGGATTGAACGTGGCGTTTGGAGAACAATGCGGAAATGCGGTACATCTGGCAACACTGGTGGGATGCTTCCTTTGAAAATAGTTTCCCAGATTTCCTATATTCCACGGTGTACAATAAACAAGCTTATAGCGCTTCCCGGTTGGTCAAGGTATTGTCTGTTCGTCCACCTTCCTCCCCTGCCCCTTTGCATTTGCATATTTTTGTGTATTGCTCTGTTTGGGTGTTTCATTTTCTATGAATGTGTATTCAGGTGGGTGCAATTACATTGTGACTGTAGACATTTAAATCGAATCAAACGATTTTGTTTTCTCCTTTCTCACCTATTATCATTTTCCCCCTGAGATTATTCTTTTAAAGATTTTTCCCCTTATTTGTGGTCAAGTTGATTGCCTGGGCCATGAGTCATGAGCCCTTCTTTGAAGTAAGCCATTTTGTGTTTTGTGAAGCCCTAACAGCAGACAGTGGATACGGACCTCGCAGCAGTGTTGCCATATCGGTGGAATTCCCGCTGTTTCCAGCGGATTTTGAACTCGTACGGCGGAAAAAAATTAGTTTCGCGGACAGCGGAATAAACGGCGGAAATTAATACAGTTAGTAAAGCAGTAAAATTAGCAAAGCATCAGTTTTCGTTAAACCTTTATTAATAAGTTGTTTTGCACAGATGTATATTTTTAAAATTTCTAAATTCATGTTACTGGCGAGAATAAATAATGTAATACTAATATAATAAATTATATAATACCTGAAATCAATTGTTATTATTTTGAAATTATTTTCACCCAGGTTAGTTATTATTTTCACCCAGGTAATGCATTTTATATTATCTAAAAATTGAATTTCACGTTCAATAAAGCCACTATATTTCGCAATCATATTTTTAATAGAATAAATTAATACAACATTTAAATATGGAAAAATAATTTATTTTACGTTTAGCGGATTTAGGCGGGATTTTTAAAACCAGTTCAGCGGATTTTCGGCGGAAACTGAAACGAACTTGGCGGAATCCCTCTAAACACATCTGGCAATACTGCCTCGCAGAATCCGGGTCAGTGCAAAACGTTGCACTTAAAGAGCATGCGCGGGTGCACACACCGCAAGAGTCGGAGAATATTGCACTGTTTTAACTTTTTACATTAACGTATCAATTTGCAAGTTTGATACAAGGCCTCTTTTCTAAATACAAGGTCACCAACGATGCTCATCACTAAAATAGAAAAAAACTAAAATTACTTAGGTCAATATAGAAAATAGTACCAAATGATTAAAGTTACTGTTGTGACAAAATCACATCACTATCATAAGAAGCAATAAGTTTCAGCGCTAATAGCTAATAGATTGCACTCAACAAATCTTATATGCGTGTTAAAATTCATTCTCATTAAATAAATTAATATTATTTATATTTTACACGAACGAAAACATGTTTTATACTCTTTATGTTTTTAAGCTTATTTCCTATATTTCATATGCTCTATTAAATCTTTCTTCAATTTATGACATTTTTCTCTGACGTTAAATTGGATTTTTCAATTGTACCTTTGGGAAGCACCACGGTTTTATAATTTTATGTTTTAAAACTTTTAACGCCTAGCAATTGGTTTTTAAATATGAATAGTACATAATGTTGTGGTGACGCAATTTTTTTATCACCAGTAATACATTGTGGAGGCTGAAAGTCGATTAAATTAAAAATATGAATATGCGACTTCGTATGAAATAATAGGTTTTACGACACAGTCGGAAGTGTAACTTCACTTGTTTCGAAATTCTCTGTCGCTTCGTTTCAAAACATCTCAACTCTTAATGATCCACTTCCCGTCCTGGTAGAGCAATTTACTGTTAGTCAATCCAAGACTTAATAAAACACCTCCAATCAAAAAATGAATATAGTCTTGGTAATAACAGTTTCTTCTGTACGATATTCACACATGCATAAATTGCATCATAGCATGTGGAGCAATTTATAATTTTCCATCTTCTTTTCTACTGGTAACGCATACTCAGAGTATTTTAAAATTAAACTCTAATTACACTCAGTTTAAATTGGAAAACTACTTACGATAGAAAGTTGAAAGTTTCAATCGTAACATTTAGAATTTGAATTCTCACGACAAATATTGCCAGTGGTGCTATTCTAAGAATTCACGAAGGATTTCGCCAGTGTTACGAAAATACTAAATTTATTTATCTCAAAATAGCGTAATATTATTTTTTACTAATTGAACTGCAACTGTTTTGCCACTCATCAAACGTCCTTGTCAATTGGTCTCTCTCTTGATGTACTTTAAATAAGAACGTATTAAGTGGTACACAAAGAAAATATAGTGTAATTCGTGAGTTCATATAACCAGAAGAAATTTGCAAATGTTACCTTCTGTTTTTTCAGAAATATTTTGTACCTTATTGAGAAACACCGATTATTTTTTGCTGGAGTACCTACCCCAAGATTTTACCAAACTTCCAATACCCAGAAGTTGCTACTATTTGGGTTTTAAAACCAGAATGTCACGTTAATATTGACGGCTTACATTCAGGCATTCATTAATCGTTAGAGAAGTCAATTTAGTCTCCCTCTAACAAACGTGCGTCCACGGTAATCGACGCTATATCTCTCATTTGTATCTTCTCCCCGACATCATACAACTTAAAAATGTTTTATATTTTCATTTCGTAACAGCGGATTCCTCCATGCTATTAACAGCTTCTTAGGAATCTGCTTCCCCATTTTTGTTTTCGGAAACGCGTAAGCATTTCTAGCAACACCTTTCGGTCACCTTTCAAAGTTGCTGGTGCAGTTTTTTGTCTGAAAGTCTGATTGCAACGTATTTTAAGATTTTACGCATCAGTCCAACTCTTTCTTTGAAACTATATGTGGTTACCTTAGCAAAATATGTACAAAGAACAATGCTTCTGAGAACATAAATAGAAGACTACAATACAAAAGTCGACTTGTAATTTGATCTAAAAAATCCACATTGTTTTACAAAATTCTGAATTGGAATTTAGATACAACTAGTAACTTAACAACAGCATATACTACTACAAAAAAATTTAAAACATTTGAAACAAGTTTTTAGAAAATATTGTTTTTAATTACCTATATATCATGCAAAATTACGTGAGTACTCATATTTTCAAAACTTTACACCTGGTTTCATTTACAGATGAAGTTTTGATTACCATTCTATATAGTTACAAAAACACATCTTCAATACTGTAGTAGTAGGATGGCGTTGAAAAAATGTTTATTTTTGCAATATTCGAAAATTTTGAAGCTTGAACCACCAACGGACCAGCACCATTTTTACAAATGTACTTTTCTCTACCTGAAGAAAATAATTTAAAAAATTTGAGCCATAATTTGAGAAAATTTTGAAAATGTTATGGATACTCCTTGTTAAATAATGCCTCAAACAAAATATAAGTTTCAAATTCAAGGAATTGCGACAGCAGCTATATCGATTGAGTAATATCAAAACGTGAAAATTCTGCATACGGTTTAGTCGCTATAACGTTTTCGACACCAAGACCCATAGAACATGAATTCTGTCTACACAACGTTTTAGAAGAAGTTATTTACTGCGAATAGGATAACAATATTACCTTTTTGGGGTATCAGAGACCCACAAAACGATGTTTTTATTTGCGAAAACATGTTATTTTTTGCCACAGCATTACAATACTTTCTCTATACTACGTAAGAATAATGTGAGAAAGTAAAAATTATTTTATTTTGAGATGCAAATGTATTGTTTCTTCTAGCTGTCTTGTTTGTGGATGGACCATGAATTTGTTTATAAATTATTCTCAGGGATTCCCAGGAAAAGCAGCTGGGGTAACTTTCCCAAAGCCGCGAATTAATTGGACTAACTTGTTATTCAAAATGAATATGTTACTTATAATTCAGAGGAAACGTTATTACTTATTTATGTTCCACGGAGAAACGAATTTCAGTTTATATATGAAACTGAAGAAATTTTGTTTGAAATAAGGGTCCCCCCCCCAGTAGCTGTCCCAGGCCACTTATTTTCTCTGTGCGCCCCTGATTATTCGTAGCAGAACACCACTGAGAAAACTTCCCATTGCACTATACTATTTTTTTAAAAACAAGAGTATGGTTGAATGGGATGTTCTGTGAATAGCCAGCTTCTTTCCACCCCAAGTTTCTAAAGAAGCCACATCTCTGTGTCGAAAGGGATGTTTTGCGTTTTGATGGCGAGGAGATGGCGGAGCGGCATTTTCTCTGTCGAAGGCGGCCTGCCGCCGCGACGGACTCGGAAACAGACGGAAGGTTCACGAGACGTTCCTTTGTGTGGAGTTGGCGCGAGTGCAGCCACGGTCTTCTTCTGTCTTCGAACCCTCATTGTTTGCGAACGGGTGGAAGGGGGGCGCATTGCCGCTTTGAAAGTGGAGAAGAACAACCTTGGCGTCACCGTCAATGTCACCGGCCCTTTGTGATTTATTTTTTCTCCGCTCGTCGCCGAAATGTCGGTATTCCTTATTCCGTAGTTTGGCAAGGACATTGGGATGTGTTGATATTTTCAGAGAATCTTTGTAAGACGCGTTTTGTGAATGTGGAAGTTCTGCTTGGAGGAAGCCGAATAAGATTGCAGGCGAGGTATAAATGGAAATTCGACTAATACAGAAGTTTGACTAATTTGAAAGTACTCTATTGCACTACAAAGAAACTGATCTGAAATCGTATGCTCAATGTATTTATTTATTTAATTTATGTATTTATTTATGTATTTATTTATTTTTTCAAAAACAGTAAAAACTAAGTGACGTATGAGGGAGAAGATCTGTGAGAGTTCCAGAATCCCTTTCCATCATTTTTACAATAAATAGTTGAAAATGAGTAAAAGTTTAAGATAAAAATAAATTTAAAAAAAGCGTTTTCGTTCCCTAGTTATAGAAAACTTATTTGCATAATGAAAACAATTGCAGATATGATTTTTCTGCATTGCTAACAAAATAATCACCTGCTCTTAACTCTACTCCTACCATTACAAGCGAAAGGAGAGTTCAAAAAAACGTGCGCACAGTGAAGCTACATTTACGTTAACGTAAAACATTACATCTACGTAATGTAAGTTATCTTCTAGTAGAATACCGGCATTCACAGGTTTGAAGTATTTTTTATCTTACTGATATTTATCTTGAATGAAGACAAATACAAGCAATGTAGAAACAACTAATCACAACTGTTGGAATTTAATGCATCTCTTATTTCATACACAGCAACCCTGGCATGATATTAGTTTTATTCATGTGTTGTTCACGTGGAATAAGATATATCTAAATATCTACAAATAATATGAGATACCTCTTCAATATCAACACCCATTGCAATTAAAAAGTACAGAGAAGCAATTTCAATAACACTTAAATTGTATTTGCAAATTCTGAAATTTATGACTGCAATTACTATTGCCGATGATTTCTATCTCTCACAAAATAATAACATTCCTTAGATCATAGGACGTTTAATAAACTTCGTAGTCTAGTAGGTACAACATTAGTACAACCCTCGCGATGAATTGAGATGAAAAGTCAGCTGAGTGAAATCAACCCCTCTTCACCGTCAGAGATACCCAATCTCATCCTATCAGAGTTTCCACATTGGTGAATTTTGTCTTCAAGATGCGTATTTTTTTTGTGGGGGAGTGGGGGAAATAAATGGGTCGGATGCTGAATTTTTTTGGGATATTTAGAGGATATTTAGGGGATATTTGTGTTTTGCCGACCTTTTGGTAAGCAAATAGTCACAGTGCAGAAGTTGCATTTACAACGACGTGTAACAGCAGATATGACTCCCAACTAATTTTTATGAAACTTAATTAACATCTTATTCACATAACATACAAAACAGACATTAAATGATAGATTCGCATACAAACGATTAATAGAGCAATTGCAGAAGTAGAAATGAACACAAATTACAGAGTGTTTGTGAAGTTTTAATAGCTTCAAAAATTATGGGAGAAAAATATGGAAGTGTTAAACATTTCGAGGAAGAATCAAGTGTAGTTGTAAAATACAAAGCGGCAGAATTTTCCAACTCATTGGGAATGATGTGCATTTTTGCATTTCACATTTGCGCTAACGCAAATGTAACATTAGTTTCGGAAATACATGCGAATAACGTCTTCGGTTAACACGCAAAGTTCACAATACCCCCCATTACGCGAAAAAGTGGGAAAAATTGAATTTCGACTGCCGCTTTGAAAATTGGTATATAAGTAGAACAAGGAACGAGAAATTGAATGGAGCAAACCAGACTCCGGTCGTAATATTAGCTGTTATCAAACAAATGTTTTGATAACAGCTACTCGCGACATGCTCTCATCCTTCCTCGTGCCATGGCGAGGTGGCCGCATGGCTCGTTACTTTCAAGTATCGTTGACAGCAGTTTGTATTTTAAGTGGTATGGCATAGCAGCCCTGAAGAAGACCACGACAAGATAGTCGAAACGTCAGCAACACAGCCTGCGACGCGGCGTCACCCGGACAGCCCAGATCACCCACATGACCCTGTCCGCGGAAGCCTACGACGTCAGTTTGTATTTCAGTTTCTGTAAGAAGGTTCTGCGGGAGAGCGCGCCACTCTAATGGTTTCCACCATGTAGTATGGGCCCTGGCCAGCGCGCCCTGGCGCCCCGGCGTCACATCACGTGGCTCGCTCGCCGCCGCCGGCGCCCGGGCCGCCGCGGGCGGAAATTAAAGAGGGAAAAGCTCGCGCTAGCCACCCTCCACTCCGCACCCTGCACACTGGGCCCGAAGAGGCGAAGACCGCGGGCACACAGGGGAACAAACAATTAATAATTAATGAAAATGGGCAAGAAAGCGGAACTAACATAATTGAAGTTTTTTAAAATTTCATTGTGATAAATAAAGGATGTTGATTGGTATAAATAATTATTGGTACCAGACCACATCCTTTATTTATCATAATAATAGAAAGTATCTACCTCACCAGCGATCTAATTAATTAATTTCATTGATTAGTAATTTTGGGCGCGTCAGCAGATAACGTAGTTCGTCCCGTACGTGTAGTGCATGTTTCTCCCTCGTGTTGGCTGTGGTCTTCCCTGCCGTCGGCTAGTGGGGTTTTCCCCAACCAGGTATCTCACATCAGCGGGACACCACCCCAGCCGGCTCAAGCTCTAAGTTCCCGACCGGTCTCCCGGCATGTGGTAGTGTAGTGAATGTTAGCGTAAGTGTGAGTAAGGGGTGATAATAGGAGGAGGAAGAGGAAGGAAAGATTGCGCGCAGTGCGTGGTCCGTTTGTTATGGTACTGCGATGGCATTAGCTTATGGTGTTGATCGGAGAAACTACGGAAAACTACCGATAAGAGCAGCCGGCCGCTCCTCTAGACAGCGACAGAACTAGACCTAGCTCTATGGCCAGTGTCGAAAACCCTGAAATTGTCGGGATTCGAACCCCAGGAAGCACTGCCCCGACATCTGTTGATGCCTTGAGACATCTCTCTCGATAAATCACAATTGAAGGACTTGGTGCAGTATGAATATAGGCCACACTATCCATAGGAAGCGTACCTCTGCTATTGTTAGGATATCGATTTTTGTCGAAGTGTGTTTCATTTTGCTTCTTCATAAATAGTCCTTCGTGCGTACGAACGAGATATTCAGTGACACGATAAACAACACTTACACCACAATCCAGATATTAATTTTATGAAGAGTCGGAAGCTGGTGTAACTTATCTCGTTACTTTGCCAATCCCATGTATTATAAACTCGACAATCAATAAATTAATGAAGGAGGGTGTGAATGAATTAAAACACGTATGAGTGAAGTGCACCTGCTAGTCTTCCGTCACTTTTAACAATGCTATCACATTAGTTATTCGGTATATTGTTTTGAATCACGGATTGTAGACACCGGATTTTTAGAGAAATGTTTATTTCTCAATTTTGACGTACTCTCTCGGAATTAAAAACACGCCATTTCTATGAATTCGAGATAACAGAAACAACTTTCATGATTCCTAAAAATACCCTACAGTTAATTATTTAGAGTTAATTTTTATATATTTTCTCTTGGTTATTTACATGTTCGTAAACGAATCAGTTCAATGTAAAACAATTCTTTCATTTATGTGTTTTGAACGTAATCATGGGAAGTTTCAACGGTTCTTATCCTTAGCAAATTTTTACAATCCATCTTACTCGTGTATGTATTCTAGACGAGTCAGTATTCTCGACGTAGAACCATTCTTGAGTTGGGCCCTTATTCTAAACTCGGATTGAGATGCCATAAAATTCTACCTACCAGACTATTAATTTACATATTCCTGTTCTCTCTGTGAGCGAGTTTTATTCAGTGAGTCACGTTCTAGAATGCGGACAATTAATAGTAATAGTAGTGGTTTTCCGCATTCAGCAGATTCGGCATTTTCGAACGCATCTGCAAATATTTTTGTGAACCATTGTCTAAATAGGTAAGCAAATATTTATTTACGTCCAGAAATTTGTAGTAATTTTCATCACTCTTTGCATCACACCATTGGTACCAATCACGAAGAACGACGCTTCTTAACGCTGCTAGGTTCCGTGTGACAAAAAGTGACTTTAAAACAGCCGTGTCATCAGAATGCCAATAAAACAGATTGAAGTAAAATAAAATTCAATCTGAAAAGTAATTTTCCTGTCAATTTATAGTGCCTATTTAATTATAATGCATACTTTCAGTATTCAAGATACTCTTTTAGTTGCCAAAAACAAAAGGTTTAGAGCCTAAAAAGCCGAAGTAAAAGCAGGTTTTTACGCATTTCTTCTAATATATGAGGTTCCCTTCTACGATCCCAGTCAGTCTAGAAACCTCCTAATAGCAGATTCGAGGTAGAGAAGAAAAATAAAGAGAAGGGGACAACGAGGAAAGGAAAATGCAATGATCAGAGGAAACTACAAAAACCAATGACGCTACAACAGCACATACTTTCTCGCTTTATGTCTAAATTTAAATATTTTCGATAATACAGAGAGATCAACGAAAATGAAACCGGCGACACTCTTTTAAGCGCTCCTTGTTCCATACGTGAAAAAATGTTAAAAATTGCGTGCAAAAAATTACAGCAGTTTTTGACCAAACATTTTCATATTTTTAACTACCCTATATTTTGCCTCAAATTACACAAAACTACTTATGTTTTCGAATAATAATTGCGTATGAATTTATGCATTATTTCGTTTATGCATTTATTTATGCATAATATATTCGTCTGTAAGGAACTGGTTTGACTGTAAAAAATATCTATTATCAATATTATACTAGTAGGAAGCCCCGCAGAAATGGCCCTTTTGAAATTTTCAAAAAATCTGGGATTTTAACGAACATGAAACGTGCATCATTATCTTAAGCGTTCTTTCCGCGCAACTAGGACAAAGTTTGATCAACAAAAATTTGGACTATTTGTGAGAAAATTTTGAAAACGGTTTGAAGCTTCGGGTAAAGTACCCTCAAAAATCAACATAACAGTTTGAAACTCCTCGAGTTCAAAGCCTTGAGTTCATTCAAATCGATCAGAAATATCAATTCTGCAGAAATTGTCTGCACGGTTAAGGAGCTAGCGTTGACCATAGATGGACAGCAGAAGTTTTGCCATCAATCTATTTTTTATCATCAAGGTCCCATAAACTATAGATTCTTACTAAACCACACCTTTAAGTATTTTTTCTTTATTGAAGAACAGACTTCATCCACTTTTTCGTTATCAGGATCTGGCAATAAGAGTATTTTTATGAAAAATCACCGTCTTCGGGCGCACGATTTCATAACAAATTACCTTCATAAGGGCGAGAAATAAACACAAATAAACAGAGTGGACGGTCTCTGGATATCATTTCCAGATAACCGTTTGCCTCCGAAATGTTGTTTAAGCTCTTGCATTGCGATCACAGGCAGCAAGCCGCGCTCTGCTCTTTAGTGACCGCGCGTTCTGCACACTGTGCGCCCGCCCACGCGGATAACCGGCGGCGCGTGATTGCAGCCGCAACCGCTGATTGGTTGCTCGCTCAACTCGGCCGCGCAAACCGCCCTGAAAGGCTTTTGGCTCCGGAGAAAGCGCGTTGAAGGAAGAGTCCACATGCGAACGCGCTGGCGGTCTTTGAAGGCCCTGAGAACGCGGTAGGTGTTGCTATTTCACCGCGGGAAATTGAACGACGAAATCTGCTGCGGGATGCTCGAAAAAGAATGGGAACTCGTCGTGTTTGGAAGTTGGGTGCTTGCATCAATACTCGTTCTAAGGCGGCGAAGCGAAAAAAATGATTACATGTTTGGAACTTAAAAGGGCGTTTCTTGAACAAAATAATTAATTCTTTAATATGGCGTGTCAAATTTATGGTTGCATGATTGTAAATTCTTAGAAAGTTGGCCGTTTAATATACTTCGAACTCCAAAGTTTTTAAGCTGAAGGTTCTCTAATTCCTTTATCGCAAGTTAATAGTAGATTTAAAATATCTCATTGCTAGTATAATAGTGTCTCTCTTGAAAAGGAAGGCATTTTGATTAAGGAAATGATTTTACGAAAAAGTTCGTGTTTATTTTATATTAGTATTTTAGTAAAAGGAGAGAAATAAAATAAAAAAGTATAAGAATAATTTCTGTTGATATTTTAGAACAAGAATTTTTTACTATAAGAAGCATTTCCAACAGTTCGATAAAATCTGAGAGTAAATATATCATTCCCATGGACATCGATGGCTAATTTTCGTTAATAGAGAAAGGGTCGGGAATATTCATTTTTGAGATCATTATCAAGTAAAACCAAAACGAAGTCGACTTTTTCGAGAAAAATGATATCCAAAATGGTTTCAATAATCTAGTTTAATTCCCAGGTATCTCAGACAGATGGACATTGAAAACAAAAAATAATTATGCTTGAAATATTGGGTTTTGACACCCAAATTTGCTGAAGAAAAAAATAGAAGGAACTAATGGAAAATATAATTAAATAACTTCAAATTGAATGTAAGTAAAACTATATTTTAAGAATGCAGTATTACAGAAGGTTTGTAGAAAACGTAACTGTTGGACCAATAATTATAATTTATATATTTCCGTGAAAGAAAGTGGATAAATATAATCTTGCTTTAAAATCACTCTTATGTTCTTTAATTACTTGTACTCTCTGCTAAGTGCCACTCGGATTGTCACGGGTTGCGTCCTAGCTTTCCGTGGCTGTAATTCCGGATTGCGTTCGCAGAGACAAAAATAGAAATCTAACTGTCCTTTAAAATCGTCTAAGTTTCAGTACCTGTGCGACGAAGAAAAGCACATGCAAGTGGAGTTCGCTAGTAGCGATGAAGGGTCATGTTCCATACGTCTCTTACCCCCAAGGAACGGAATTAAACTAGGTCTAGGCATGGGGGACAGTTGATCAAAAATGCCAGAAACATATTATTTTGCAAAAAGTAGTATTGTTTTCAGGAAGTTGAATAAACCATGGGACCGTTATCTCTCAAAATCGGTATGCGACTGTTGGGAGGTTAAACAACTCAAACTTTATGTAACTTTATATTAATAACAAAAAAAATCAAATAATTGTGGACAATACTCCGATAACAAATCGTATTATTGTTTTTACACAAAGTTCAATTAAGTTGTGAACAATAGTTTGACATATTACAATTTAATGACATTTTATATTTTCGTTATTTTCAGATTTTGTGTGTGAATTTTTATCATTAATATAGGCGTGTTGTGAAAAGTGACTAGCTTTTAATCAATATAAATTGTATGAAAGTATCTCTGTCTGCACTCCCGCCCGCGTCACTCGCATATTGAAAGCCAACCGCAGGGCCACCTTTAGAAGGGAGGAGTTGAATGAGCCTCGGATTCCGAGGGCGTGAGGTAACCGCTAGGCGTCCACGGGTGAGTTAGATCCGGAACCGCCGGCGCCCTAATCCTTCGAAATTCGCCCGAAATCGTGGGCGCTCCGGCGGAGAGCAGACCACCACCCGATGGGCAGACGCCTCTGCTGCCGGCCGCCCCTTCCGTCCCCGCCGCCACCGCACCGCCGTCAACGCCCTCCTCCGCCTCCATTGCCACCACCACACCCCGCCGTCTATCGCCGCGACGGTCGTCACCGCCTCCACCTCCGCCTCCGCCTCCGCCTCCGCCTCCACCTCCACCTCCGCTCCGCCTCGCACTCCGCCTCCGCCTCGCCTCCGCCTCCGCCTCCGCCTCCGCCTCCGCCTCCGCCTCCGCCTCCCGCTCCGCCTCCGCCTCCGCCTCCGCCTCCGCCTCCGCCTCCGCCTCCGTCCTCCGCCTCCGCCTCCGCCTCCGCCTCCGGCCTCCGCCGCCGCCTCCGCCCTCCGCCTCCGCCTCCGCCTCCGCCTCCGCCTCCGCGCGCCGCGCTCCGCCGCCGCCTCCGCCTCCGCCTCCGCCGCCCGCCTCCGCCTCCGCCTCCGCCCTCCGCCTCCGCCTCCCGCTCCGCTCCCGCCGCCGCTCCGCCTCCGCCTCCGCCTCCGCCTCCGCCTCCCGCCTCCGCCTCCGCCTCCGCCTCCGCCTCCGCCTCCGCCGCCCGCTCCCGCCGCCGCCTCCGCCGCCGCCTCCGCCTCCGCCTCCGCCGCCGCCTCCGCCTCCGCTCGCCTCCGCCTCCGCCTACCGCCTCGCCTCCGCCTCCGCCGCGCCGCCGCCTTCCGCCGCCGCCTCCGCCTCCGCCTCCGCCACATCCGCCACCGCCACATCCGCCACCGTCCCCTCCACCAACTCCATCGCGGGCCGCCACTGACGCCGCAGCCGCTGATCCCCTCTGATGCTCTCTCCGCTTCCAGCCCCACGCTCTTCTCTCTGCCGGTTTCTCCCCTGCCGGACGCTAAGGGCTTCTCTTGCCGCTGTCGTCTCGTCTCCCATCGCCGCACACGCTGCCACCTCCGGTGTCGTCGTCTGTCAATATGTTTTTGCACTGTCAACTCTGTCACTCTTTCGGGCGGTTTCTATTTCCCCGCTTCTCCGCAACCTTTTCACACCTCCTTCCACAACTTTCTACAGCAGCTGCTGGCATCCCCAATGTGCCAGGACTCTCTCCTCTTAGCACTGCCACCGGGAGAAGTGGCTCATGGCATCAACTGATGTGACTGCGGTGCCTCTGACTGAAATGTTCTAGTTAGGTATTCTAACGACGGTGGTAGATACTTTCGACCCTAGCCGGGTAGCTAGGTCGTATACAATCACAATATGGAAGAGAATTCTAGACGTTGGCTGCTCTGATCGTTTATTACGTGCTATCGCCGATCAACACTAGGCGAATTACGAAGCAGTCCTATAGCTCGCGGGGAATCGGTATCGCGTGCGATCTTTCCTGCTTTATACGTGTTCTATCCTAACCTCATACACACATACACTCACATACACTTCACTACAACACATGACGGGAGTCCTATCGGGAGTTGGAACCCGCCCAGGGCGGTGCCGCAGCCCTGGGAGATGTCTGGTTGAGGAAAACCCAGATAGCCGACTTTAGATCGGCGCCGAATCTCTCAATTCATCGGGGATACATTAACGCCACTTCTTGCGAGAAAAGCACTAAACTTGCGAAACTAAATACTTTCGCAGTTGACGCACCGGTAACCAATAATCAATTAGTCGTAGCACTGCCTTTTCCCACTCATGCCTCCTTCTCTCATTCAATCCTTCACCTCCTGACCCTACACCCACTGCCTCGTCCTTCAACTGCCTCCTCCTCCTACACCTCTTTCTTCTTCGTCTTCTTCTTCGTCTTCTTCTTCTTCGTCTTCTTCTTCTTCGTCTTCTTCTTCGTCTTCTTCTTCGTCTTCTTCTTCTTCTTCTTCTTCTTCGTCTTCTTCTTCTTCGTCTCCTTCTTCTTCATCATCATCTTCTTCTTCTTCATCTTCTTCTACTTCGTCTTCTTCTTCTCCTTCGTCTTCTTCTTCTCCTTCGTCTTCTTCTTCTCCTTCGTCTTCTTCTTCTTCTTCTTCTTCGTCTCCTTCTTCTTCGTCTTCTTCTTCTTCTTCTTCTTCTTCTTAGTCTTCTTCTTCTTAGTCTTCTTCTTCTTAGTCTTCTTCTTCTTAATCTTCATCTTCTTCTTATGCTTCTTCTTCTTCTTATGCTTCTTCTTCTTCTTAGTCTTCATCTTATGCTTCTTCTTCTTCTTAGTCTTCTTCTTCTTAGTCTTCTTCTTCTTAGTCTTCTTCTTCTTAGCCTTCTTCTTCTTAGCCTTCTTCTTCTTCTTAGCTTTCTTCTTCTTCTTAGTCTTCTTCTTCTCCTCCTCCTTGTTCTCCCTCTCCTCCTCCTCTTCCTCCTCCTCCATCTTCTTCTTCTCCTCCTCTTCCTCCTCCTCCATCTTCTTCTTCTCCTCCTCCCCAACCTCCCCCTCCTCCTCTTCCTGACTTCCTACGACTGTTTCTGAGTCCCAGCGCTTTTGCCCCGACGAAGGCCTCCTTCCGCCGCCCCTCTCCAGTTCGTGAACTCGCGTGTGAGGGAGGGGAGCGGGTGCGCCAGCGGCTGGGGCGAACGTCCCGGCTGCACGCAGGGACAGGAACAGGCAAGGGCTCTGCGCGTGGGCCCCCTCGCACCGCCAGCTAAGATCTGAATAGGCCGCAGAGGCCCGACGCCGCCGTCGCCTGCGCGAGATGCTATCTGCAGCTGCTCAAACACGGACTCCCGCCCGCATTTGCATAGCAGGATTATTCGCTTTATTGATTCGCGAACTGTCGCCGATGGACACACTGACGCTTCTCATTACACAATCATGATCTCCAAGAGTCTATGACCTTCTCTTACTCAGTCCATCTCCGGACTCCACACGTATTTCCCTCTTCCTTTGACTTCGTTCCTCCGGAGCTTTTGAAGGCTTAAAATCATTTATAAATACATGCATGTCACATGTTAAACGAAGTACGTAATTTTTAAAGTTAACAAGCCGGATAAACATGTCGTATGCTTCTGGACTTGCGTGGCACCATCATATTAATAAGTATTCAACTGATTAATTAAATAAGGAGATTAATGTAAGAACATGCAGTGTTATTTGAATTCATTTGGTTTATATTGTTTTATAAACAAACTAGCAGAACTCGACAGAAGTTGTTCTGCTATCTTTCTCTCTCTCTCTCTCTCTCTCTCTCTCTCTCTCTCTCTCTCTCTCTCTCTCTCCCTCTCTCTCTCTCTCTTCCTCTCTCACTTCCCTATCCTTTCTTTCTCTTCCCTCGTCTCTGGGTCTTGTTCTGGGTCTGGGTCTGGGTCCTCTCTGGGTCTGGGTCCTCCATGGCCTCACCCTGCGTCACACAGCAATGCCCAGCTACAAAGAAGCTCGGGGTGTATTGAGGAAAAGTCGAAACTTTAAAAATAAACTCTTTGCAAACATTTAAAGCATATTTGTCTAATAAACTACTTGGATATTCCGAATGGCTAAGCCGCTATAAGAACTAAAATGTTGTTTTGAAAATATGCTTTTTAGGTAAAAATTTGCATTCCGAAATATAGAAACACTCTAGAAGCAAATAAATTGTTTATTATTTACAATAGAAATGAATATATTTTTTCAGAAAGAAAAATTAACACAGAAATAAAAATGCAGCCCGTTTACACAATTAGACTACCTTTTTAGAAGACAAGAACAGAATCAGAAGATAAGAACGATTATGAAACAAAAAAGTTGTTAAGTAAATGAACAACTTTATTAAGTAAATGAAATTTTTTTATTGTCATTTCAACGAAACTGTCTGAATATTTACCAATCTGCTAATAGGTACTTAACTAGGCAGTTTAGAAATAAGGAGAATAATGAGTATTTTCAAAACTAAGTTGCATTATCGACTGTAATTTAAGAGAGCAGTAGAAGTTGTTGAAATTCTCGCAAATTTATCTCAATGAATATCTGAAAACGCTGGCTTCTACATTTGGTTGTTTACTTGGCTCAGAGATTTTCTCATTAGTAAATGGTTTCTGCTATGTTGAATGAGTGATATTTAATAAATCAATTAGCTTTTTCACACCGACAGAGATTGACATCCGATTTGAAATAATTTATCTGAATTTACAGCTATCATACGTCACGAGAAAATAGCAAAAGTTTACAAGGAATTTCTATTACTACATAGCTATAATTTCAATAAAATAATTACGTATATTATGTCGACTTACGTTCAACCCGTAAGAACTCAAAACGCGATGTACACGTTTTTATGGAACGAGTAACTGCACGGAAAGCAATTTTAATGTCATTTGGATGGGAAAACTGTTCCATACTATTAGGCCTACCACTTCCGCTGATTTAAAGGACCCCCTAGTGTTTACCCTTCCCAATTTCCGTTCATTAACGTCCAAACGCCGGGAAAATTTGATTTCCTGCCTTTCAACTGACCCGGCTAAAGTTTGCCCGTTGGAGGCAGAACAAAAAATCCGTGAATGGGAAGTATATGAATGGAAGTTTCGAGAGAGAACATTATTTGTTCACGAGTTAATTCTTCTGAAAGATTTTCACATTTCTTTGCTTTCCTCGTCCTTAAGGGTTCAGAATACTAATTGATCATAGTCCTAACCTATTATTCAAGTAAATGAAATTACTAATTATGGACCTTTATTTAAAAAAACATTAATCGGAACGTTAGGATCAATTTGAGCTGTAATTGCAATAAATGGTAGAAATGAATATGCAAAAACGAACCCTTAACTTCTAACTAATTAAAGATATCTGTTGTAATTTATACAATGATGATAAAAAAAATTATCACTAAATAAAATTAAATATTTATAAGAAACAAGAATCTGTGAAGATTAATAACAGTAATTGCTGTAAAAAGTCTGTAAAATGATGAGCTTATCGTGTCACACGATTATATAATGTTCAACACACATTTGTAGCATGTGACGGAGATCAATTTCCTGATGTTGAAATACAAAGTAAAATAATGAGTAATGAAGATAGGAAAGATGTTATATTCGGGTTTATATATTATTTAAAACATCTTCCTTTCCGCAACAATATTTGTTATGAAATGCTTTATTATGGATTGGTAACCATGAGGTTTACATGTGTGGCTCTTTCAAAAAAATAGAAACGTAATGACGCGCGAAGTGGAAAAAATATATGTATAAATTGTGTACTACATATTCAACTAAGGATTTAAATAAATTAACAATAGTTAATTACTATCCTCTACTACTTAGGACATAAACCTGTCATTTAAAGCATCTTAAATTCACATATATACTGGTATGTACTGGTACATACATGCACCAATACTCATTCACACTGTACTGAACAACTAAACATCCTCTTTCTCAGTGCATTATATTTGAAATTATACTTACGAAAAATTTCAGATAAAAGAATTGTAGACAATATCTGAAACGGTTTCAAAATCACAACATTTAAGTCGCAACAGTCAATCCAGTAAAAATGTACGTTTCATTGTTGATGGACAACATAAATAAAACATAGTTAACATAGCCATAACTAGGAATTGTCGACGATATGTGATAGAACCTAGCGATTTTGCTTGTTAATCATAAGTGTTTCTGGCACTTCATATTCTCCGTACATCGTACTCCAAGTTTTGGAGATTGTGTATATATCTTAGATCTACAGTTTACGTAAAAATGGACGGTATTGTACGAGGAGTATCCTGAAAGTAAGTGTCCCTATTTATTTGCTTTGGAAGTATATGCATTTAGGCAATAAAATTGCGCATGTGTAACAGATCTTTGACGGGTGAATCATGTACAGACCAGTCAGATGTCGCCTAGTGCCAGTAGCACGACACAAGTGGCACTAAATGGCGGCGCTTATTCGTCCCTCCGCTTCCTGGGAGATTCGGTCCGTGATAGAGTTCTTTAACGCACAACACATCGGGACGATAGGAATTCATCGTCAGCTCTTACTGGCATGCTTACTGTGCTACTTTATGATAATGCTCGTCCACATACGGCGCGGCAAACAGCAACCCCCCAAACAGTCTTCATCTCTCACCGAGCGATTTTCATCTTTTCCTGCACCAGAAGACATTTCTGTCCTCCCCATCGCTTTCTAAACCTGTCCTATTCTCTATAAACAACAGTTTGTCGTTGTACATGCAACTTTATATATGAAAAAATAACAAAATTTCGCAGGAGGAAGGAAAATTTTTTTGATGTTAATAATGTACATTAGGCTAAAGTTAGACATTCTATGCTTTGTATATAATAATATTAAATATTTATTGTAACATTTTTCTGAAAGAACCCCACGGAAACCACCCATTTGGTTGCCACATACGAGATATTCTATAAATTGTAAAGATCATTTAGAAGGTTTTATAGTGTCTATTTGTAGACCACAATTTCTACTGGTCTTTTGAAATTTTGTAATGAAACTATAAAACAAGGGAATTATGAATCATTGACACCAAAATGTAAAAAAAAAATGAAAAAACTTCTTCACCTACGAGTTTGTCCATCATCAATGACGAAATAATATGGGGCAGTGAGAGGAATCGTAACCATGCGTTTTGTGACGTAGTGAAATGAGAATAAATTCAAATACCAAAAATAAAAATAGTATATTGAAAAGTTACAAAATAGTTACAATAAATTGCTAAATTTAAACACTCCGGCAACCTTTTCCTTCCAGTACCCTGCTTTACCGCAGAAAAAAAGCCACGCGTGATACGAGCTGTCGGACTTCCGTCCCGTAACAATTACCGTCACATGGCCTGATGCCAAAATTTAAACCGGTCGCCGTCTGGTGGACCGCACCCGAGAAAAGCACCCGAGATCGTCTGGCCCTTACACTCCGGACATCACTCCAACGCTCCTTGTACCTACGCGTACTATGCTCTCCAATGCAAACTGAATGAGAACGCGGGCGCAGATGGCGCCGCGTTAAATACTTGGGGCCTACACCCCCACCACACAAGTTTCCTAGGTAGGCTCGCCTGCTGTCTGTAAGCGAGGGCTCGCTGGCTAGCTTCCTAGGAGTTTACAACCTAGGGTTATTTTTGGCTCTGCCACGATGTCTGCGTCAACTGCCAGACCGCAAAATCCCGGAAGTTCAGGCTCAACCCCTTCCTCCCCAGCAGCGCACTTTCACCGACATAACGGTTCTGGCCCTCGTGTTAACGACGCCACACTTTCCACATCCCTACAACCACTCTAGCAGAAAACACCAACTCGCAGAAAATTTCAACTTTCATCCGAGCAGGGAAGAGCGCTAAGAGCAGGACCTCTCCAACGTACAACAAGGTCTCGTGTAAACCCTAACCTATCTTCAGCATACTGATGCAAGTTAGCCATTCCTACTCAGAATTGCATACTGAAGATTGCTAGCCATCCTGACTAAAGCAAGCTATCCACCCACACTCATTGTGGGGAAGCTGAAGCAAACTAGCCATCCATATTCATTGTGAGGATGCTGAAGTAAACTAGGCATTCATTCTGATTGTGGGGATGCTGAAGCAAGCTAGCCATCTATACACATTGTGGAGGTGCGGATGGAAGCTAGTCATCCATACTCATTGAGAGTATGCTGAAGGTAGCTAGTCATCCATGATCATTGCGGGGATACTGAAGCAAAATTACCATTTGTCTGACATGAACCTAATCAAATCCTTTAAAAAATTTATAATAACCATAATAGAGTGCAGTTTTTTCACCTTGCCTTTAAATATTTTGAGTACTGTAGGCGAAGCCAACATTCAGCAAATAGACGAGTGATTCGATGTAAAATTCCTGGGTGAAGCACGAAAGATTAAAAATTTGCAGTTTTAACACAACTCATGTAAACAATAATATTAGGCCATGGGTCACTATTGTGAATTGTATAGAGACGCATCAACAGAGGTGATCATGGAACGCCTGTATTATAAATCAAGTCTCAAGATCGTCAAAAGTTTCATAGTCAAAATCTATTGTAATTAGATATTACAGAAAAAATAATAAATACTTTTTTTTCTTCATTGATGTTTGTTTCTGAGACAAAGAGATTACTATTACAATGTGGTGTTCCACGCAACTACAAAAAACAACACATTTTATCTACCTCACATCCTCTTTCCCAGTCCTTTCCAATCAATGTATAAATAGTATTCAGTAGCGGAATTGGAACCATGAACCATCTAAAGACTCGTCGTTACACGTTTTCATATCATATTACGATTACATAGTATATACACACAAATTCATCACATCGTAAGTTCATTAACAATCGTAATATATTTAATATTGCTTTATTTGTTTTTCTGAACATTTCAACCGAAGCTTTACCCAATTCCAGTAAAAGGATAAAAGCACTCTTGTCTAATTACACAATCTACTATTTCTCTTGTACTAAACTCGCACACGTACACTCACAAGCACCAACACGCGCATCCCACACGCTTTTTAATGATCACAAAAAGCACCGGCTCTCTGGCAGCAGAGATATCAAATATCTCGCTCACGGACTGGCGTGACGCGTAAAAACAAAAGCAATCGCAGCGACGCAACAAAAAGCACACAATTTACGGCTCGTTTATTCCCAGCCGCCGCACCTTGAGCGCTCACGGGCAAACATTCCCTTATGAAGCGACCTTTCCCCCTGGCGGCGAACGCGCGGAAAATGGATTGTAAAGCGGAACGAGGGCGCGGCGCCGTCGGCGACGGCGTCGCCGGCGTCGGCGTCGCCTCGTGTCGCGTCGCAGCCCTTGGCGGCGGCTGGCGCGGCCTTCTTTTCGTCCGGGAGGGCCATTAACGGCGGCCGGAAGGATTACTACTCGCAATCGGAGCGGCCCTTACGAGCGACGGCCAACGTCCCCTTTCCCCCCTCGCCAACC
>BOPP01000116.1:377572-390477 GCA_017312745.1 Gryllus bimaculatus
CCCTCGCCAACCCCTTGCCACCCCCCGCCAGGCACCACATCTCCGCGGCGCGCCACCCCGCTCTACGCCCCGCCACGCTCCAGTTCCTTGCTCTGTTCCGCTGCGGCCTGCCACGTTTCCATCCTCGCTGCGCCCCGCTGCTGGGGGAGAACAATGACAGAGTATGCTTGCGTTTGTTAGTGTGGCCTATCTTGATAGTACTCCAAGTTCAGACTGGCTATATAGCTAGAGCATATCCTGTCGCTGACTCGAGGGGAATTGTAGTGGCCAGCTGTTCTGATTGGTAGTTTTCCGAGGTTTCTCCGAACAACACCAGATGAATGACGGAGTAGTACCGTAACAAAAGGGCCACAGACCGCGGGCGATCTTTCCTTCCTCTTCCTTGTCCTGTCCTAATCCCGTACTTGCACACAGTTACACTTACATTTACAAGCACTACATTACCACATAAGCGGGGAGATCGGTCGAAAGATTAGAGCTTATCCTGGCTGGGGCGGTGCCAAAATGGTGAAAGATAATTAGTTGCAGAAACGCCCGCTAGACGACTTAGCCGTATCTCCCCTTCCAGCGGGGGAATACCCTTGCCACCTCCCGAGCAAAACCATGAGCCACACTTACAGGACTTAGTAGTTTGCGCCCGGAATCACTATCAATCAACTTCAATCCGTTCCCACACGCTCCACACGTCACGCTCCACATCCACGTTCCACATGACCCCGCACTGCCCAGCCCTATCCCGCCCAGCCCTCACCGATATATTCCGTCTCACCTAACACCCCGCTCAGTGAACCAACATAGTCCAAGTAGAACCCTACCCTCCACCTCCATTCTTCTCCACACCCTCGCTCCATGCCGCTCCGCCCCACTCTGCCTCGCTGCGTTGCACTACTCTCCACATCCTCGTTCCACCCGACTCCGCCCCACACAGTCCCCTCCATCACTGACTTATAGCGTCCTCCATTCTTCAACCACAGTGTTCCAACATAATTCAAACCACGTATCGCCTCACAACCATTCTTCGCTTCTCCCCGACATGCTGCGGTTCAGACACGCCCCTCACACACCACACATTCCGCTTCCCTCCACATCGCTCCAGCTCGTCACGCTCCACGTCCTCGCTCTGTCCCACTCTGCTCCGCACCGTTCCGCCACGCACCAAATCCTCTCTCCCTCCCGCCCAACACTCTCCCTCTCTTCTTTATACCACCACTCCCAACTCTCCGCTCCGACCACAGTGGGCGAACACAATCCAAAAATTACATGTGTAGTGCATGTGTAAATGTGGTGTGTGTAGTTGTGTATATGCATGAAAGTGGTGTTGGGGGCAAGGAAGAGGATGAAGAAATTGCGGGCTGTCAATGACCCATTAGTAAAGACGCTTTTCTGGCATTTGCTTGGTACCTATTGAATGGAAAAAATATCGTTCATAACAGCTGACCTCTAAAATTCTCCTCTGGACGATAGTTGAATTGGAACGTTATCACGCTAGTGCCGAAAGTGAATGATGTCTACCTTTCTGTTTTAGCATGAAAACTTGAATAATTTAATTATGTCCACACATTAAGTAATGAATAGAAAAATCAGGTAAAGGGAAACTTATTTCGAGCCTAATGCGAATCGTTTGTTTTGCAATGTCTTTGGTGAAAGAGTCATCTTGTGGTTTAGGGCGAAGTCACTGGTCTGTCACCATAGCGGCCCGGATTCGATTCCCGTCGCATCTCGTACAGTCTCTAGTAAAATTTGTTTCAACAAAACCAGTGTGACTGCTTCACAAGGGCTATTCCGGCCCCTTTTACACTACAAACTTTATTTTAGCTACCCCATAACCACGTGAAATTCAGGTTTCAAAACTGCGAGTGGTAATGTTAGAAACCCGACTTACTGGAAATTCAAATTTTTATACGGACGAAGTAAGCATTTTGGGCTCCTTTGAATTATTTTTCAAAATTTCAAAACTCACGAAAACAAAAATGGAAACTTCGTAACTACGAAAACAAAAACTGAAAACCAACACCAGCATGGGTAAAATTTATTCTAATCAGAATATGCAAAGTACAAATAAAAAAAGTATTCGGAGACTAAGCTAGAATACATTTATTAGCCTACATTATCATTATTATTATTATTATTATTATTATTATTGTTTTTTTTCGGTACTAAAAAGTGACTTCGTATCGAATGTGGGAGGGGCCTTTTACAAGTCATAATTAAACTGGTTATGATTATTGTATTAGTGAAATGACAAACAAAACATGCTGATTAGTTAATGTTATGACACATTTATTAAAAAAAGTCTTTAATTTTTTATACTAATGATGTCTATTGTCCCACAGTCATGTATGAAAATTGATTTAATATCATTGACCGTTGATTGCTGTGTAATGTATGTCATTGTTTGCGAGTATAACTACAGACACAAAAACGATACCTGACAAAACATTTTCCTACTTCATAAGAATTCTGACTTGTAATGTCTCATAAATCATGAACTTATTTTCATGCATGTAGTTCGAGTTAAAATATACTGTAGTGTTAATTTAATTTTAATCAAATAATTGCCTTTCAGAATGTCAATGATTTGAATAAAGTCGGCAATCATTTACTTTTCGGAATTATTTTGATATTGATTTGTGAACAAAACTATTTTATATCGGTTTCTACTAAAAATGCAATCGACGTTATTCAGTGAGGGGTTAGTTCAGTTTCATATTATTTTATTATTATGAATTATTCGTCATCCTATTTCCTACATAAATCTTCTCTACAGTCGACGTCGCCCCGTCCACGTAAGTGTGCCATTATTCTCTCGCTTATCAAGCGAGTTTCTAATAAAAATTGCAATGCTGGAAACGATTTTTCTTGTTCTACGTGAGAAAATTTCCTGGAAGACATCCCCAGCGGTGGCGAGTTATTGACGGTCCCACTGCATCCTGTCCCCTTGCCAACGCTGTGCTCGGGGGAACATTGTAAAATTTTCATCGGTCTAAAACTGATTGGCAGTCGATACCTGCGGCTTCACGCCCGCCGCCCTCCGAGGCTTCCGACGCCAAAAATGGATGAAGGCTGCCGCAGACAGCGAGAGCTTACGCCCACTCGACCGGAAGCGGACGCTTTTTCATATGGACGCCGCCACTGCAATTTAGAAGCTCAGAAGTTCGTCACGCTGAAACTGAACCTCTCTGTTCGAGTAGTTATTATGAACAATACCTTTAGGTCGTGATCTGAAAATTGGATTTATTACGTAAAGTTCAATGAATAAACTGTTATACGATGATTATTCGAATATTACTTTTAGAAAAAGATAAATATTGTTAAAAATACTAACAAACTACAGTTCAATAAGCCATCGAACACTATTTTAAACACGAGATAGTGACAAAACCAATAATTAAAGGATATTAATGCTGTCGTACGAAGAGATTTCTTTATATTCTATTGGTATAAACTTTCATTTTTGTAATCTTATAAAACAAATACATTATAATTACCTTTTTTTGTTTTTCTTCCTTGTAATATGATCGGTCATTGGAGAAAAATGTTCATATTACAACGGAAAATGTGAAATGTATTTATATTACGACAGCTTTGAATAGCACTGTGGCCTGCAATTGCACCGGCCAACGCTGTCAGAATTCCATATAATCGCTGTTCGCAAATGCCACAAATGACGTCACGCTGTGACCAATGACGCAAAAGATAACAGAACTGCGACACTTGGAAATTCGCACAAGTTTCCGTGACATAAAGGTTGTGAAGAAATATGACACAACACGTTTTATACGTAAATCAGTGGTTTTGAAACTAAATCGGCAATGGAATAATTTATTGTTAATATTGTGCCACACGCTGTTTTATTCACCTGCAATGAATGATCATGAATACACGCGGTTTCATCTGGTAATTACAAAATGATAATTAATAATTTTTTATCATATTCTGTAATCTAAAGTTTTCTAATGCGAGTACCGTCCATCTAAGACCACTTCACCACACTCTCCGAGGTTCAGTCATACTTATTCCAGAGATTAACGTGTTTTAACTCGCAATGAGAGTAGCCATATAGGCTGTATCTCTTGGTAAGACAATATTGTTAGACTTGAATTATTAACTGTGTGGTGACAGGATGATAATAAGAGGTGAAGGAACACCTACAAATACGTCCATGCTTACGCAGGATTGGGACCTAAAGCCTTCTCAGCGCAGACGACGGCTGCCACGGGGACCGGCGGAATCTATTTTTATTGTGACTGTTATTACGGACCACGCTGAACGATTAACGTGTGTAATTGTTCCAGGGACAGTTTTTGAGCTGTATTCTTCAGTACGACAAGGTTGTGGCGCCGTGAAGTATGAATTGTGAGAAGATAGGATGATGATGAGGGATGAAGGGAAATTCACAAATACGACCACGTCTATACAAGACTCAAACTTGCAGCCTCCTCGGTTCAGACGACGTCTGCGCCACGGGGCCGACTTTTATTATTATTATTATTATTATTATTATTATTATTATTATTATTATTATTATTATTATTATTATTATTATTGTTGTTGTTAACTAATTTTCACTGGGTCATACCCAATTGTAGTTCAAATAAATGTTTGTATGAACGTAATTTTTCCTACATTTGAAAGATCAATTTTTCAAAGTAGCTTATCCGGATATCCGAGATCGCTAAGACAGAAGTGCCGGGGCGATCTCGGACGGAAGATTCGCGAGCTTGAGACACGCCTCGGGCATGGGTGTGTTTGTGTAGTGCTTGTGTTGTCCTTATATTAATAAACCTATTTCACACTAGCAAATCGCGGAGCGGTCGGCGCCATGCAAGTCACCTAGAAGCTCCTAGCGTGAAAAGGCAAGCCGTGTCGTGGAGGGGTCAGATTTTATCCCGGCGGTTCGCGCAGGTTATTGATGCGACAGGCGGGCGTCCACGTTTCCCCTGAGCTGTCCCCGAGTCAAGAGCGGAACCGTGCGCAACCCGGCGGGCGATATTGGACGGACGGACAGCGACATAAAAAATGAATGCAGTGGCTCGCGGCGCGCACGCGCACGCTGTAGTGCGGAAACTAATTTATGCGCTCGAGAATTAATACTCGCGTTCGCGTAGAGGGCATTATTTTGTCGTACCTCAGCTGATTTTTAACGCTTACGTGCTCCCCGGTGACGCGTCTCCACGTCCCACTAAAAAAATTGTGACAAGGGAAATAATTGCAGATTATTTCTTGATTTTTAGATGAATGGCTCAATTTCATCCTTTCCTCCTGTTCAATTCGGAGAGTCGAGAGGTACATCATAGCGATGAATGTCGTATATTAGATGTCATATGGTTCTGTGAATAGTGGTTCCGTAGGATATCAATAGAAGGACAGCAAAAAAGAACATTTTCGGGAATGACAAATTTTCTGTCGTTTCTTCCATGGAATCAGGGAATATGCTGTCAGTTATATAAAGTTGCATAAATCAATTTTCTAAGCGTTATTTCGTTTTGACTGGCATCTGTCACATTCGATTATTTTTTTATATGATGTGTCATCATAATAATAACAATAATATTAATAATAATAACAACACTAATAATATCGATAATAATATTAATAACAATAACAATAATAATATTAATAATAAGATAAGAAGTTATACGAGTTACCTGGAAAACGATAGTACATATTAACTAGAATATTATTCATTACAAGAATTGCCTTCATAAAACGGAATATGGAGTTGAAAGAATTGCGTTGCTCTTCCCTTACAAATATCTGTCAGTGGATAAAACTAATTTAGCTATTAATTACACGTGTAAGCATGATACGAAATCGGTGAAGTCCTTGGCTCCTGCTGCCAGAGTCATGCAGATGATCTTGGCTGTCCGGGTGACGCCGCGCTGCTTCAAACGCTGTGGTGCCGACGTTTTGACCATCTTGTCGTGGTCTTCCTCAGGGCTATTACATGCTGAATCAAAATGCCAAATAATTAAAAAAATACTAAATAATTTCACAACGAAGAAATGGTGGCGGAGAGACAAAAAAGCAATATCTGAGCAAAGGATCAAACAGTAAATACGCAAATGTCAAACGTAGAATAAGATTTCCGTGAATAGAAATGGTTGTTTGAGGTAATCCCTTACTCCTCAGCAAAGTCATATTAAATGATGTAACGGAACGAAAACATAATATAATTACAAAAATATCAGAATTTAATTTTAAGATTGTGGGCGAAAACATCAAGAACATATCAGTATGGCTTAAAATGTTAAAGTATCCTCTCAGTATGCTTTTCCACTCCAATATTATTTATTTAATCCCATGTGTCAACTATCAGACTACCTCTATTGGGCAAAATTGCAAAATGTTTATTTCCGTACATAGATCGAACATTAAAAGCATACAGCTAATAGTCATATGGGCCATATACATTCTCCACATGAATAATATTACAGAAACGAAGATACGTATTATCAATGATGATCAACATGGATACAAAGATTATGTTCATGAATGTCCGGATACTGAATCGCTACAGGTTTTTAATCAGAACGTTTTCTAAACGTTTTGTCATTAATATTTTTAATTTATACGCACCTTACTTAGTAAACCAGTTCCTTCATATGTTTAGGGTTTGTAGGTTATTAATTTTTATTTCTTGCAGTTGTTACTTACATTAATTTTCTCAATTTATGTTCTCTGACTTATTACGTATTTTTATCTCTTGTATCTCTACTTCAAACGCTATTTGATAGTCATCCATCACATACCATGACATCATCTTGTAATTTTCCAGCTTTTGCTATGGTTTCAGTTTATTTGTAATTGTGAAAGCGGACATTCTATTTTTAATATTGTAATTACAAACTCTTTTTAATTGTTCAACCTTGTGTTTAGCATTTAATTAGGTATGTACATGGTGCAAAAATATGTCAATAAACTAACTCAATTCATTACTGCTTACATTTTAATTATCTCAAGGTTTTAAAACAATATGTTTCATATAATTACATGGTAAGTAGATTTGAGATGTTTCTTAGGAATTAACTAATTTTCTCACAAATGCCGTCTGTGATAATTAATTCTGAATGAAATCGGTGTCAAATCTGGACCTCATAAAATGTATGAAAGTCAACTCACAAAGATACAATCTTGTAGAGAGTATTCTGATTCTTAAGATGATTGTGATTAATGAACTGAAGCCAGAAGAGAACTACAAATAATGAGGCAACAGAGAAAGTGACAAGATCTCGAACTACAGATGGAGCGAATTTGCAACGAGTGCAACAGAAGAGCAAAAATCGTACAGCAGTTTGCTCTGAACTTGAAAAATGAACTTCTCATAATACTTAACTTTTTCTGCGTAAGTAGTATGCAAGAAAGTAAACAAGTGGTGCTACAAAAAACATACTTTCTTACATTATTTGTAATTTTGCAGACTTCATGAAATTCAGAAATTTCAAGAAAAGTAGAACATGCTCTTTTCTGAGCGTATTTCGTAATATCAAAGAAAATTTTAAAAGGTAATTTAAAAAAAAAGTTTTATAATTATTGCGTACTGTTTTGAAGTAAAAGTACAAGAAAAATACAAATATTTTGAAGAAATTGTAAAATTCAAATTTTGAAGAACAATTTTCATCAAAAACGATTTCTCTCTTTAATACTATAGTTATAAGAAGATGCCAATTTTTTATCTTTTGGAATTTTCAAAAATTAAGTGAGTTTAACGAAAAACCGAATGTGGCTCATGTTTATAAGCACAACATACCCTGAGAAATAAACTATATAAATTAGTGGTGCTACAACAACACATACTTTTTCACATTATTTCTAAATTTGCGATTTTCAAAATTTAGTAAGTTCAATAGCAATTAGATCGGTACCATTTATTTAAGCATCCTTTTAATAAAAGTGACTTTGATTTTTAAGAGCAAGGTAACCTCAATGCTAACAATAATTAAATTTTTATTAACGAATAATACCGATTGTGTTTCGCTGCATCGCATTGCATCAAAGTCACCCCACTTAGTTATTAATTTATTACTATTACTCTCAGCTTGTTCTAACTTATTCTTAAAACTTTGCCCACTTAAAACAAAGACTTGGAAAGTTGCTGCGGATAAACTGTTGCAATATCTAACTGGTTTGTTACAAACTGAAAATTTACTAAGATCTAAATTTCGTTTCCTTGTCCAAATTTGGTGAGTGTGATCGCTTCGGTGGAAATAATTGTTTTTTTTTCTAGTTTGACTTCAATTTACATCCACTCTGATCGATTTATAAAGTCCACAAAGCTTCACTCTTGTTCTTCTTTCTTTTCCTTCTCGCTTCTTGATTTTAGAGGTTCCCATAACGTTTTGTATTGCTTTCAAGTAAGACCTCACTCTCAGCAACAGCTTATGATAATATGTATATTTGATTATGCAATTAATTTTAATTTTTGTTGGTACCAAAAGAGTTTCTTTGCAGTGTGTAACATAAATGAAAGTATGAAAACTCGAAATTCAATTTTTGATTGCAGAACTTATGTCAACGAAATGTAAAAACACTCAAATATCCTCAGATCTCCGAACTGTCAAACACGTAGTGCCTAATAACAAATACCAATACAAGTACCACAAGATAAGTAACTTATAAATGTGGGAGGAATGTGGTAACTATTTCCTAAATTTATCCCAAGAAAATCATCTAATCTTCTGAAAATAGATCAAAAAGTGCATGTTTTTGTGGAGCATAGCATTTTCGGTACTTAGAATATTTTTGTAGAGCAGACGTTTCATTCGTTTCTGATGATAAACCGTCAATATGCTGAGGCTCAAAATAGAAGCGATCTGTGGGATGGCCCACTCTCCCACGGCCGATGCAGACAAGCGCTTGCTGCAGCACGGGGCGCCTGCGCGGCGCGTTGATGCAAAGACACGGAGCGCAGCGGAGCACGCGGAGGGTTGGGACGGAGACGGACCGATAGGAGGCGAGGCGGGGCGAAGCAGGATGCGGAGCTGGGGATGCGGGTCGGGCGGGATAGGTGGAATCTAGTGCAGTAGCATGGGGTAGGACATGGCAGGTCAGGGTGGGGACGCGGGCTCTGGGGTGTAATGTGGTGAAGCAGGGTCGGGTGTGGCGCAAGGCAGGTCAGAGTGGGACGAGCGGGGCGTGGCGAGGGGGCCGTGGCGAGCGGAGCAGAGGCGCGTGGGGGCGAGAGACAGGGTGAGGTACGTGGACCGTGGCGGGGAGGGGTAGGGTGGAGCTAAGAAGCGGGTCCTTTGCAGAGAGGAGGAATGAGGTGGACGGGACGAGGCCGGAAGATATTTGGTGGGGTGCGGATGTTTATGCGGGGTGGGGTGAAGCAAGACCGGTAATAATGGGGCGAGCAGGGCGAGAGAGCGGGGCGGGAAATGCGGGATGTGGGCGGGGAGGGGTGGAATTTTGTGAAGCGGATGGGGTGGGGTGGAGCAAGGCAGAGCGGGGCGAGGCGAGTCAACTAGATGAGGTTGATTTGGACGAAGTGAGAGACGAGATTTGGTGGAATGTGGCAAGGCGAGACAGGGGAGGGGACAGAGTGCATGGGGGCGGGCGAAGCGGGGGGCGAGTGGAAGCGGGATACGCCCGGTGGGTGGGGTGGGGTGGCTATGTTCAAACGGGGTGGGGTAGGGGGGGGCGGGGGGGGCAAAACAGAGGCATTGCGGGGTGAGTCGGAGCGTGCGGGTGAGAGGCAGGATGAGGTGCGGCGGAACGAGACGAGGCAGGAATTATGTGGAGGGGTTATGGGGGGTGGGGTGTTGTGGGTAAGGTAAGGGCACGGTGCGATGAGCGGGGTGGGGTGAGTAAAAAACGAGGTGGGGAGATGAGTAGGCTGGCGGGGGCAAGACGAAGCGAGACGGGTGGTGGTGAGATGGAAAAGGATGATGTAGGGTGGGGCCCAGATGCGAGGACGAGGCGAAGGGAAACCTGGGCGAGGGGTAGGTCAGGGTGCCGCGCGGTTTGAGCGCGTGGATCTCACCGACTGGCACGCATGCCGAACCGCCCTAAGCCGCTTCACGCCGCCTCTTCGACGGCATCCCCTGTTGGACTCCCGGGGCTAAACTCGCCTTCCACCATTATCAGCAATTTCGAAAAACCAAGAATGACAGCTGGCATAACGTGTAACGAAAAATTTATTCACGTTGTAAAAATCATAAACTCACATTTTATAGAATGAACACATTTTTAGTAGCTTATATATTTATGGAGTTTTCTTAAAGGAACACAAATTTAAAGTAGATGTGATTCAAAAGCATGTACTTATATTATTTGTAACTGTTATGTAACATCATAATAATGAAACTTGCCTCTAAGGAATACTTCAGCCATATCTTCACCAAACACTGCGCGGAATCTGCGAACAAATTTTTAACATTCATTAAATAAATTAAATTGAATTAAAATATTTTATTAAAAACTAACAATTCTGCCACTGAATTCAGTGATTGAATTCCGTGAATGATACAGATCTTCTACAAAGAGTTTTAAGGAGTAAGTAATGTTTGCCGGATCTGTGAGCGAAACGCTGGCCTTGTGTAGACTATCTCTAAAACACTACAGTTATCCACATCACGTGAATTTGGCGTTTGACGGGTTTCTCAAATAAACGATTTAATTAGATACGTTAACTTCTCCAAAACTGATTAACGAACTTTCAGTTACCTAGTTCTATTCAACCGTTTCCGCATTACCATATATTTTGTTACAGAAAATCTCATTTGTTGCACTACTGAGTATCAACTCACTCCCTTCACCACCCAAGAGGGCATGTTTGTTTAGAAACCCGGCGGAGGCGGCGGCCGGAGTAGACGGAGTGTTGTTCAGGGTCAAGGTCCCTCTGGGAGAGGCACGCGCCCCAGACACGCCACGTCTGCGTGATTTGTCATCCGGGGAGACGTGAACTCTGCGAGCTGGCAGAGGACGTGTTCACTCACGTAAATGCATTTAAAATCTCATTCTGGCTTTCATTAAAAATCAGATGACCTAGGTCTGCGTCTGCAGCAAAGTAATTAGTGTGCGGATTTTTTATTCTTTCAAGTAACTTCAATAACGGAAGATAACTCATTTTACATTTCCGTCTCGTGAATGTAAATACAGTTTTTGTTGGTCTTTGTGACGTTAAAAAAATACATTGTGGAAACCCTTACAAAATACTCGTGCCCTGAAAAATTACACAATAATATTTTGTCTTTCGTATGTTAATAATGTTATTTGACTTAATATAACATTAGAAGAAGATTAAAAACTCATTATCTTGTAAGATCTTGGTACATTTATCCGGGAAAATGCACGCAACTTGTATTACATTCATGTCTCTAGAAGAAAAGCCTTGCAACGAAATATATTGAAAATGTCAACAATTTGTGATATATTATACATATTTTTATCAACTGCTTATTTTGGATGAAATTAAATTAAAATAATAATTATTAAAAATAAAAGAATTAAAATGAAAAATTATTAAAATTTAAAAAAAAACGGTTATTAAAACACTAATAAATTAATTAAAACGATAAATTCAAATTGATCGTTTGTATATCCAGTGAATATTTTACTTAGAAAGAGTAAAAAACTCTCCACGCCAAAATAACGATCTCTGAATGAAGTCAATGGCCTTAAATGTTAGTAACGACGGCTTAGAGAAAAGCAGACTACACTAGCAAATTGAGTTCTATTGTGTGACAGATATTTCACACTTTTTTTTGATTATGATGTATCTACAGTACAAGAAAGTGATAGTCCTATGACTGGGGGCTAATGGTTCAACGAAGAACACAAGATAATGGAGAGCACGTTAACTTCTAAAGTCTTCAGTCCCGTAAGTGTGGTGCATGTTTTTGGTGCTGGCATTGGAGGGGATCTTTCCCTGCTAGATGCTGAGATCCGGTGCCAACCTTCCTGTCGACTAGCCGGGTTTCCCTCAACCAGGTATCTCCCACCAGCGGGACATCGCCCCAGACGGGACACGCTCTAAGCCCCTGACCGGTCTCAAGGCATGTGTGGGAGTGCAGTGCGTGTCAATGTAAGTGTATGAAGGTAAAGGGTGAGGAGTGGGCTAGTAAGAGGAAGGAAAGATTGCGCGCTAAGTGGCCCGTTTGTTAGGGTACTGCTCCGGCATGCGCCTTGCGTTCATCGGAGAAACCACGGAAAACCACCGATCATAGCAGCCGACCGTTAGAATTCTCTTCCTGACGGCGGCTGAATTTCACCGAGCTATGAAGGTAGTGTTACAAATACTGCCATGGCCGGGACAGGAACCTAAGGGCTGCCACGTAAGGGGCATTGCAGAGACTGCGGAGGCGACGACGACGGCGGCGGCGGCAGCGGCGGCGGCGTCGGCGGTGGTGGTGGTGGTGGTGGTGGTGGTGATAACGGTTAGCATACCGGACTGCTACACCCAAGTTCGCGGACTCAAACTCGATCAAAGCCGTGGATATTTAAAGGCGAAAATAACCTTCGTACGTCTTCCTTCGGAGGGGAAGTAAAGCTGGCTGTCCCATGTTAGTAGATTTACCGCATGTAAAAGATCCTCAAGCTTAAATGAAGCCTCTGAGCTAAATTCAAATCGCCTGTTTCATCACCCAAGAAATACCTCCTTTCTTTTCTAATTGGTGAAAGGAGCTTAGCGAAATTTGCGTGGTCAGACGGAAGAGTAGGCCAGATGGCTCGAGTTAAGCCATGTGAAATCAAGCATATTTGAATTCAATCAAATGGTAGCAGGAGCCAGATCAGCCGGTGCGAGGCCCGGAAAGCCACCGTGTGCCAGGAGAGCCTGCAAGGCCAACGGGAGGAGCGGCCCCATGAGGTTTGCGATGCCAGCGGGCGAGCGCAGAGGGAAAAAAAGAAAGACTGAAGAGGCAATTACACGCGCGCCGATAACGCTGGCAGGTGTCAAGGGAGCC
>BOPP01000116.1:390493-477864 GCA_017312745.1 Gryllus bimaculatus
CCCCCCCCCCGCCCCTTACGCGACGTGGCGCGGCGCGGCGCCCGGCGTCAGATGGGGCTGCTCCGTCGCGGCGCCCGCGCTCTCATTATGCCGCACGCTGCCCTCGGGGCCTCCCCGCCCTCGCCCACGCCCACGGACAGGTCGGGACCCTCCTGGGCGTGTCTCGCTGATAAGATCGCGTAATCGGCTTAACTTCGGTTGAGCCCCGCAGCGGAGTTAAAAACACTGAGTCTGGCGGCGAACATTAGTTTAAAGGGGAAAGTGGGAGGATGCGTTTTTAATTCGAGACAGGCATTGTTCAACCTCTTTTGGTTATATAGGTTTCTTCAAATGCAACCCTGCCAACATAATATTATATCATCATCATCATCAATAACATCTTCCTTTACAGATTAGGCATATTGCCTGTTCCAGCATCTTTTCTTCTCCTTCTTGGCTTTCCAATGTTTTCCTTTCCTGTCAGCTTATAATTGAGGTCTTGCACTGAAAGTATGTCTTGCGCCATATTCATAATATGCGTCACCCATTGATATGTGTACTGATCGACACTGTACACATAATATTATAGTGTGTGCAAAGTCCCCTAACAGCTGCGTAGTAATAGGAATGGATCATAACGTATTTTTTTCTTTCAGCGTTAAGGTAAGGAGTTGATATTTTATCAGTTACGGCAACCTAGTGAATGTTGTTCTTTCTTTAAATTTGAAACTTTTTAAGATATTTACTAAAACGTACAAAACCAATAAAAATTTGCAAAATATGCTAAAATCAAGAAAATAAAAAGGTGTTAAAAGTTTAGAAATGAAATTTTAAATGCACCCACAATAAACAAAATAAATAACAAAATAAAAAAACGTTCCAATAGAAAACGAGCAGTACCAAGGCTCACTGAATTTGAAACATTCTGAAACCATTTTTTGAAAACTGGTTCCAAAGTTTTCGATTAAACTTTGTCCCCAGATAGCATAAAGAACTCTACAAAATGGGACAGGTCTCATTTTCTTTGAAATCTTGGAATTTTCGAAAATTACAAAAGTTCAAACTGTTATCGGCGACTTCGTATAATTACAAAATTGAAGATAGGGAGTTTTCTCCTCAATGGAAACCGTTTTTCAAAAATATGTCTTTAAATAAGATCTTGTACAATATTTGGAAAGTTTTGCTTTTGAATATCGGTTATGTTTCATCCTATTAACGGGCTCTTGCCAATGGGTTTTATTCTGACCTATCTTAACATAATGGAAAAAAAGATGTTTAATTATTTCCTGATTAATGTGTGTTTTAATTAATCTTCTATACTGTACCTTTTTACACATCTTAGAAACTATATTTGTATTGCAATCTGAAGTAGACTGCAATTTTTATTCTTATGGATTCATAACTTGTATATGAGCACTTGTATATGAAACTAGCATTAAATTTGAAGATTGTATTCCTCATCGTGTTTCTTTATGGTTTTTCAAGTACACCACAAATCTATTACTATTTTTTTCTTTACGTTCATACCCGACAACATTAGAAATACATATTAAATACCGTAAAACGATAAACACCAAAATGAAAATAATTCAAAATATTCATTATTCATTAAATTGAAATATATCTAAATAAATCTTTCTGTTTGAAAAATATGATATTCAATATATATTATTTCACCATACATATGATCAATAGAAAGTGTTAAAAGTTCAATTTTAAGTTCACAGATATTTCCTCCCAAAATGTTTGGTTTTGGGGAATGTTTTTGGTATTCAAGATAAACGCGATAAACTCAAGATTCTATTTTTATGCAATATACGGAAATACATTCCCAATACAGTTTTTCAATTTTGTTTCTTTTTTACAAAAATATTCATTTTGTTCAAAAATTGCCAACATATTTTTTCCTAGTGATATTTCCGTTATTGTGGAATATTTTCTCACATAGCACGCTTTTCATCTTGCGTTGTACCAAGATAATGCGATGCCAAGAGAATGCGATATTGAACACAATGAACCTGTTCAGTTTTCGTAATGCCTTAACATTTTTCTTCCTCTCCAAAAAAGGACACTACGGATGCTTGTTCTTCCACTTCTTCCCTCGCCATCTTGCGAGGAAGTGGCCGAGATCGAGAATGCATTTCATTATCTATTTACAGTTGGTACAGTGTTGGCTCTGCTCGCCTGCTCCAGATTGAACAGAAGGTGTCTAGACAGTGCGCCATGTCATGCGATGGTGAATAAATATTATCTCTCCCGTGCATTAGTGGTGCCAACTGAGTGACTAACAAATGGAACAAATAAAAACCTTTACTAACCCGTTAATATTTAATTATGTTACACCATTATTCATCAAATTTACAAAACTAGTTATTACGTAAGCAAACTTGTTTATGTATGATGACATCTAGCTATAATACAGTGTGCCTGCAAAGTCTCTCCTCAATCTGCAACGAGCCAAATCATTTAAATGGTCTCCCAAAAAAATTAATTTATGATTATTCATATAATTATTCAGCAATCTCATGCTACCAACATAATGTCTGTACCAAGAACTCTTACCATAAAGGTTCAGCTGCGGAGAGATTTTCCTGGCGCGCTATATAATGCTTTCTTATATAAATTACCGGAAAATTCCTGATTCACATTTGACAATGCCACCCTATTTGGACGTTTGAGACCGGGACCCCAAGAACGTAGCTAACCTCTGCCTCTAAGCCCGATCCATCATTTTAAATTGAATTAAAAGAATAATCTTTCCAAAATAGTTTTCGAAGTATTTAATATGGAAGATATTGTGAATAAATGTCGGTAAGCTTCTATAAGTGAATTTCCCCTAAACGTATCAGAAAATACGTACTTTAAATAGAAATATAAAAAGATATGATATTCATTTTTAGGTTTCAAATAGCTTCAAAAAACGTAATTTGTAAACACATGACAATACAAATCATAGCAAAAATAATAAGTTGAAATGCCGAAGTTGTTTGTAAAGATCTATATACACTGCCGCAATATGGCATCAGTGCGCTATAGGTTGTTTTAAAAAGTGAAACAATTTCATTTACAATCTTTTGTCCCGCTTTTTTAAACTCACAATCATTACAGAACTCAAAATACATATTTTTTACAGAGAAACTATTTTTATTTCCAATTAAGTCGAGATTCAGCAAGATTGTGGTGGCCTCAACGGCAGAAAAGGGTGTGTTAAACTCTTGGTCAGTGAAATAAATTGTATTCCCTAGATAACGAAGTGCTGTTGGAGCACACAAAATGTTAACATTCCCAGCCTCCGAGAGAACGCTTACAAATTCGAATAATGGTGTCGTCGGAAATGTTACAAACCCATGAATTGCGATCTCCGCATACAAATGACTAATTTTGTAGTGCAGTCTCTTGGGAACGGATCCAGCCAGAGCGCTGTGTGCGTTAAAACAGTTTGTGCCTCGTGCACAACCTTCGAGGTCCCTCTTCCCCCCCTGAACGCAGTCTGGTGTCACGTCACGTCACCACCGAATCGCCCGCCCACACCGCACAGCGCTTGCGGCGGTGGACGCGCCCACGCCAGCCCCCCCTCTCTCTCTCACTGCCCCCTCACCCTCGACCTTCACTGCTCTGGCACCTCTCCTCACCGAGAGAGGAGGGTCAGAGCATCAACTGATGTTACTGTAGTGCCTCTGACCGGGAGGTCCAAGTTTCGAGTCCCGACGGTGGCAGGGTATTCGAGAATGGCTAGATTGCTGGGTTGAATTCAGTCGGTGTCTGAAGGAGAACTATAGCGACTGGCTGCTCTGATCGATTGTTATCCACGGTTTCTTCGATCAATACCAGGCAAATGCCGGAGCAGTACCCTAACCAATGGGCCACGGAACCCGCGCGATCTTCCCTTCCTCTTCGTTGACTTATCCTCACCCCTTTCATACACCCTCTTACAGTTACATGCACTACCCCAAATGCCAGGAGTGTAGAAATTGTCCTGACTGGGGTGGTGACCTGCTGCTGGGAGATGTCTGGTTGGGGAAAGCAGCTAGCCAATGGATGGTCGACGCCGGATTTTACCATCCAGAAGGGGAAAACCACCGCAACATATCGAGGAAAATACATGCAATACACTTACGGGACTAAAAGTATTAGCAGTTAGCGCGCCCAGAATCACTAATCATCAATCAATCAATCAATCCACCGCGCCCCCTTCCTGTTCCGCTACCTCCGATCCGACTTTGGCGCTCTACACTCCTCCTTTTCGTCCCTTTCCCCACTGCCCTTCCGCTACTCCCCTTCCCACCCACACGCTCCCATCTCTGGTTTCCGCTCCCCTCTTCCCACTTCGCCAGTTTCCCACTCGCTGCGCGTGCGCCCGCGAGCGCCCGGCGGCGTCAGGAAGTACGAGTAGATGGGACAATGACGTCATTAGTCCGGGTAGGTAATTAAATTGGGAGAGGGCGCGTGGGCGGCCGGGGCGAAGGGGAACAGGGGCGCTGCGGGACGCAGCAACGGCGCTTTGAGTCGCTGCGCTTTTGTTCATTAAGCGCGGAGAGGCCGTGGGCCCAGCGCCGCCAGGAGCGCCACCGTCGCCGCCGGGTCGTGTGAGGAGAATGCATTTCCGCCGTCTCCGACCCCGGTCGACGCTCCCGGGCCGGCGCTCATTTTGCATCCGGAATTTGGCACTTGTTGTGCGTACTTGCTATTCATTGGCAGTGTACCTTGTGGGCTATTATTTCCAAAATCAAAGCACATTGTTATCTTTCTCCCTCTCGTTCTCCCTCTCGTTCTCCCTCTCTCTCGTTCTCTTTCTCCCTCTCGTTCTCCCTCTCTGTCGTTCTCCATCCCTCTTTCTCTTTCTCTCTCTCTTTCTCTTTCTTTCTTTCTCTCTCTCTCTCAATCCTTTCTTATATTTGTACGTACGGAGTAACATACGTAGTTTAGAGAAAGTTATGTAATTGCTGTGAAAAATTGATGCGAACATTTTAACATTTCAGTTTTGGGGATCCCCTGATGCAGAGGAATTGTGTTTTGAAACGTCAGTCTGTCCACCCGTCTGCAAATAACACTAATACCTAAAATTCATGATAAGGCTTATTCTCCAATGAATATTCCTCGACCGATTTGGCCGAATTCGAGGCCCTGGACACTAGCGATGACTATTTTACTTTTAAGAAGTAATTTACCTCCATTTTCCCTCAAATACTTCAATTTTTACTTCCTTGCCCTTAAGAAGTTACTTCGTAAGAAGAGAAAGTTGTTTAATAGCGCGCCGAAAAACGGTGAATTTCAGAAGGGAAAACTTCTTTTGCTGGTCTCTGGAAACGAAAAAATGGATAAATTCAGTTGCTAAATTTAGAAACAAAATCCTCTAATACGTTGTATAACCAGAATCCATGTTAAGTGGTTTCTTGAAAATATTTTACTCGATGCACCGCAATAATCAGTGCATTATTGTATTGTTTCCCTTGGCAAAAATTATAACATCTATCAACGGATGCAGAATTGAATCCATGGGGAAGGCATTGCTAGAACAAAACATTCGTGTGTTAAAAAGTGTCAAAGCTATTGAAATAAATCAAAGATACATATTTTTCACATATGTATCAATGATACATATTTTTTACTTAATACAATATATTCCTTAAAAACGTAACTTTAAAGAAGTTCAGGATCGATTATTAAAAAATATGAGTAGATTTCTTGTAATTTGCATCAAAATATAGGCAATTTAGAAATATAGTATTTTCCCAAAAACTGCTAATAGGTTTTCTTTAAACTTGTTTCCATGGAAAAAAATAACTTTTATTGTTTTGGGGAATTATATTTGTCACAATTTCATATATTTAATTTTGTAAATATTTCAAGCTTCTGCTCGTATTACCAATGTTGCAGAGTAGAATTAAATGTCTGAACATAACTGAAGGTTCGATATAATATAATTTATTAGAATTCTTTAGAAACCTCTCAGGCTCTATCTGTCTCCAGTGTTCCTCCTGTTCTCCTGTGTTCAAAACTGACTCAGCTCGTCATGAACTCAAAAAATCTGATTTCAAAGACAATGTAATCGTTTTTGAGTTATGTGCGATTGTAGTTTGTGATGCAGAAATCTGTTCTCAGTGTCATAACATGACATTGCTTTGACTATTTCACACATGTCTGTCTCCGTCGTAAGTAACAAGTACTAGACATGAATATATTGAAATTAAACCTATCCCAGATGTCTATCACCATATGATTACATAAGCACACACACAAAAAACATTGTCAGACCCAAAGACTTGACACATGTTATGTATTTCAATGCGCTGGATCTGAATCAAATCTCAGAATTGCGCCTCCACCCTCTAATTTTTAGATCGCGAAAAATAACCGTGAAAATGTATTTTTTTATGTTTGTTATCTGACTCAAAGACTTCAGCCATGTTTCTCTATGCATGCCGACATACTGATTCGGAACCTGAAAACAGAATTGCATCTCCACCCTCCAGTTTTTAAACGCAAAAAAACCACACATTTACAATCTACAATTTCATGGTTGTTTTTAGCTATTTAAAACAAAGTTGGAAGGTGGTGGCGATATTCTGACTTCAGATTCGAATTTAGTGCGTCGATGTACATAAAGAGTATATTTGAAGTCTTTATGTCTGACAATAATGCTCAAAAACAAAAAATAAAATTTGATGGTGGTGTTTTACAAAATAAAAAGAAGTGATGGGTGATGATGTACTTCTGGCTTCAGATTCGGGTTCAGGAGTCGACATATCGAGTAACATATGTCAACTCTTTTGTCTGACAACCACCCCCGAAAATCAAAGCAATGAAAGTTCACGATTGCGATTTTAGAAAATTGGAAGGTGGTCGCGCAATTCTGGCTTAAGAATCGGATTCAACGTGTCAACAATAGTGTAGCATATGGAAAGCTTTGGGTCTAATAACAACTACCAAAAACGAAAAATTCAATATAAAAATTTGTTTTGCGACTTAAAAATAGAGGTGATAGCGCAATTCGAACTTCAGATAGGGATTCAGCATTTCGAAATACGTAGAAAAACCTGTTTATATCTTTGGGTCTGATATCGTTTTGTATTTTGGGTGGCTGTGTTATTAATTTTGCACTTCGCTGTAATATATATTACTTGTTTATATTTTTGTTTTTATTGATATCAATTGTTTTATGTCTTTAATAGCTTGTAATAATAAATATAATTTAAGATGAGTCGCATTGTAAATTTTTCAAACTCTGAAATTGAATCTGTTAATGACGATTCAATGCTGAAAAACAGCTAAAGAAAAAGAGAAAGTGCGTGGAAGTACTTTCAAGAATTGTGTAAAGAAAAAAATTCATTCATCATTTCCTATAATTTCTTGGAATTCGAAGTCATTGACAACAAATTCCAAATCCTATAACTTTATTAAGTGTGTTATTATTAAATGTTTTCGTAAGTAGTTATGTTGTACAAAAAATTGTTTCTTTAGGTTTTGTTGCCATACATTGATATACAGTTAGTATCATCTACAGCATTAAACTGTTATTCATATTTTCCTTGATTATAATACTTATTCTAGGATGCAGTGAAATGTTCACATAATCCGGTAGCAGTTTTGACTAATATTTATCTTTTTCCTGAGATTTTAATGATCCGTTCGATTAATGTAATACGTTAATTAGTGAAATAGCAACACTAAATGCCACTCGAAATGCTGTGATATTACTTATGATTACTTATGTTTTCACTACTATGAAAAATAAATTATTATTAAATAATAATACATATGTATGAAATTTAGATTAAATAAATGATTTAATGGTTTTCACTAGTAATCAAATTAGCGTTATTATTAACGTTCCAAAGGAATCAATTAGATGTGATATTGGATTATATTTCATTCGAAGAAGTAGTGAGATATCAAGTCTAGTATAAAAATAAACATTTACGTATCTGTTATGTCAATTAAATGAACTACTGTGAGAAATTACTGTTGTCAACTGAAAAGAAAGTAAAATATTAAACAACAATCTAAATGGAAATCTTTACATAACATTAGTCATTTTAAATAATCTAGATCATGCTTTAAAAGCGTACATGTTGTAAAGATTGCGCACGCATGTTTTAGGGAAAAGTAGGGCTTGCAGGAAACAGTAGCAAGCTGTCCCAACTTTCAAAATCTAATTTCTGCGTGCAAATGTCGTCTAGCACCTTTTTAATTTATCGTATACGTGATGTAGATAAAGTAATATAATGCTGATGAAAAAAGAGCCAAATTTTCCCAAAAAATCTTTATGTGGTTCTTTGGTACCGAATATCAATAATAATTATAATAATAGCCAATTGCACAGTTGCAATTAAATTGCATAAACGGAAGACCTGCATAAAATTACAAAAAAGGAGTACAAAAATCTGGTCCAGATGGCCGAGATTATTTACGCAGTAGTGCCGTAGCGATCTGGAAATGAGGGACCGCGCGTTCTAGTCCCGCCTCAAGCATTTTTGTATTTGTGTTCGTCATGACACCCCCTTTCAACACCATATCTCGTCATCTTCATAGTTAACATACCATTAAATGCAATAGTGGTTGATAATGATCTAGATGTTGATGGGATCTTAAGTAACAAAAAAGGAGTACAACATACGCACTATACGAAAAATATAAACTCCTTCAAAATATTAAATTATATTCTTCATTATTTATTCTCTAATACTGAGATGAGAAAGTTTATAAATTCCGGAACAATACAATTACTATTCGATATGAACACATATTTAAACATTTGAAAATGAAATAGAAATTAGTTTCTTATGTCTTGGCGCAACAAATGGTGCTTATAACCTGGATCAATTGACCGTTGAAAAACACTAACACTAATAGGTAAGAATTATTTTTGCATTAAATACTGGTTAGTTACTTGATGCTAAGGATATTTCGCAGAAGAAGAAATTAATACTTCCTACTGTGCTTGATAGCTTATATCTATCAGTAAATATTTTCTCCTAAGGTTGTGTAACAATACTGGAAGCACCATTGCGGACATTTTTTCTATATTCTTTCCTCTATGATAGTTTCTCAAATATCCCTGTAATTTGATTTGACACGTTCTTGGACACATTTTTCGTTTCTGGTTCTGTTTCGGCATTGGACAAAATAAACATATGGATTTTTCGTTTTAACCAGCCTCAAGAAGTAGTTACATTTGTATATCGCCGCCAAATGTTGATTTACTTTTCGTGTTTTACAGTATGCCCTAGTATAAGGGAAGTAATTAGAAGGGAGCTGAAAAACATTTAGCCCAATAAATACTCTCTCCTGACCCCCTTTGAGAAAGACACGCAACAGCAGGCCTTTTAGGAGCACAATGGTTTAAGATAGAGAAGCGATGCATTAACACCCGTTGCTCTGTTTTACTTCATCGCTCGTACACCAGTCCGACACGCACCTCAGCTCGTTTGCTTGCACTACAACTTTCGTCTTGGACGCTACGCCGGATTCCGCAGAGTATACCTCTAATTTTGTCGTTGTAAACTATACTCTGTATATTTATTCCGTCTGAATGTCTTCATTTTCAATAATAAAACTTATGAGGAATTACTGCTGCAATTGCAACATTCATGGATTAAAGTTTTTAGCTGAACCTGGACATCACTGGATAGAACGGTGAGCTCGACAATGTTTGCAAAATACATTAGAATTTGTTAGATACATTAATGCAAGATACATTAGAAATTATTCATCAGAAATGTATAATCAGAGAAAAAGTACATATAAATATGTTTGTACAAAAATATTAAAGAGACAAGGTCTTGTTTATGTGTACTATACATTATAAACAAAGTTGCTGACGTTACTTTTATAGTTTTTATTCTAGTATATGTGTTAATTGGTTTCTCTCAAATACTTGAACGTAGTATAGAGATAGTATTGTACTACTGTAAAGTTCAATGTCGAGATTCTGTCACAAAATCATTGTTGGATCACTGATGCCAAAAATGTTTTTATAAAACGTCTCTCTGTATGTTTCTGTCCAACACTATCTCCCTGTTTCTCTGTCTTCTAACAAGTATTTGTCTATCTCTGAGTTTTTATCTATCTGTATTTTTATCCATCCATGGAGTCACTCATGTGTCTCTCAGTCTTTGTTTCTGTCTCTGCCTCTGTCTCTCTCTTTGTATTTGTGTCTGTCTCTAACACTATCACTGTCTGTCACTATCTCATTGTCACTGTCACTGTATATCGCGGTCTTTTTCACTCACTGTCTATCACTGTCTCCCTTTGTCTCTGTCTATCTGTTACTCAGTCTAACTCTGATGTTTTCAAGCAATTTAATTAAGAGTGATTTAGACAGATTAACTTAACTGTTAGAGGTACTAAATAGCTTGTACTAAAATAATGATAATTTTAGATAAGCGTTACAAATATGATTAATAAAATAACAAACTGGTGTCTTAGGGCTAGGATAATGGACTATACAAAGGGATACATCAGGGCTATAAAAAAGCCGGGTGTTCTCAGTTCAGGGCAAAGGATCGGACTCGAAGGCTGTATGTTTTAATGTGGTCAGTTAATTTGCTTGTTTCCAATTGTGTTTGTGCTATAGAGGTCATTCCCAATCCATCGTGAATTATCATTCATTCTTCCATATTTTCGTTCCTGCTCAGTAACTGTGTGCGACCTGTGCGTATTCACCGCGCTTAATTGAACCGGCTACCTGTGCTCATAAGAATATTTCAAGCATAGACAATAGATACCACGGACATTTCGTTCATGATCGAAATGAGGCTACTTCGCTCGACGTTCTGAGAGAACGCTTTTCACAGGGAATTTATCCAAGAGAGTGGTTGTTTCCACGGTAGGCCACTTAAAGTCCTTTAAAAGCCGATAAATGGCAGCTGAAAAGGTGGTGCTGGAAAGCCGAAAACGTATCTACAACTCTAAAGAAATGGGAACTATTACGAAAAAGTCTGCACCGTTTTGTAGCACATCTATTACTTTCTCGTATACGTATTACATTCATACGGAGTTATATACGTAGTATAGAGATAGATATATAACGTGGTGGAAAATCCATTTTGGGGTTTCAATGGAAATACCCTTTTTAGGGGCCCCTGGTATCGCAAAAGTTGTTTCTTTACAACGTCCTCTCATCCGTCGATTTTTGTGGGTTGTGGTTCCTCAAATTTCAAAACGGAGTCATCCAGGAGTGGCAAGACTCACTAGCCCATATTTAGACAAAGCTATCCTTTTCACAAAACTATCATGACTGCCATTACTGGTATGAGATGGATTACTGGATTACTGGATTGGAGATTGGAGATTGGATTACTGGATTCAACCTTATGGTCGAATGATGCATTGAAACTGTTTGCAAACTCAACGTTAACACAGCCCAGCAGACAAAAACATTTACAAATCAAATGGTAAAAAACGATATGGTTCATTCCTGCTGAAGATTTGATGTTGGAAAAAAATAATCTATAATTTTTACGCACAGTTTCTAAAAGTGTTGACTGTTGGACAGCAACTGTTCAATGGGACCGTGGGGACTAGTTTCACGTCATTCCCGATAGAGTGTGACACTCTCGGGATTATCAACAGAAGCTATCCCGTTTTTAGACTCTCGCCTATGTTTCAACCTTCTCCTCTGTATGGTAAAACCAACATATGCGGTTCACTAAATACAGTTTCACAGCAAACAAGTTGTCATGCAGGGGGCGGGGTACCTGTGAATGTGATGAAAGTAGCAGTTGGGGAGGATTATACCACTGTCCATAAATAACTCTCAATTTATTGCCTGCTTTGGGGAACTAGACCAAGAGGAAAAGCTTTGCACAGGTTACCACACAATGCACTCTAAAATATTTGCACGCCCGGCCACGTCGACAAAGCAGTAGGTACGCCTGTTGCAACACGGCGCGCCAGCCATTTGCTGCAGCGACTATGCTGCCCCCACGCAATAGCACCTCCAGGCCTCAAACCCATCGAACACGATGGAGGACTTAATGAAAAATATTGAGGATATTTTAAACCTTTTGAACGAATTACTCGTACATCCTGAAATCCATCTCGCCGATGTCTTAAAGGAATGGGCATTTTGGTGAATAAGTTTTGTAAGGACAACGTGCCCAGGAGGCTGCAAATCAACTCTATCGCGAATAGCGCGATTGACAGGGCTGAGAGGAAACTGACGACGTATCCGTGTGGATACAGTGAATTGCGCATCGTCAGGAGGAACCAAGAGAAAGCTGAAATTGACGACACATCCGTGGAAAAGGGCTTTAATTTTCACATTTACACAAACTTTTAAACGATATTTTTTCAAAGACGGCTGAAAATTTTTCAACGAAAATTTCCATATTATCAAATGTAGAAACTATTCCTGTTTTGAAACAAAATTCAGAACCAAAGACCAATTTTGGCAAAATCAAAAGTAGAAAGTGTTCCTGTTTCCAGAGGGTCGTTAGCACTCAATATGTGGGTAGACAAGACGCAGGTAGAAATTGTTTTAATAAAAACACTTTTTCAGAGTCAAATATGATTGTGTCAATATTTTTAAGATAACGTGAAGTTTTCCAAGAAAAAAAGATTTTCTCATACATTCGTTATTTATTGCAGAATGACTTGGCTGATATGTTGCCTATTGACTTGGTTTGCATCATTTTATATCATTTATCAATCTTGGAGCGACTTCTCGAGCGACCATGCTGTTAGTTTCAATTTGGAAACTGACCGAATCAATTGGAACACAACATTTCCTTCCATTACTGTATGCGAATACGGTTACAAATCCCAAGATTTGTCTCCAGAGTTCAGGAAATGGGTTCGAGAAACATACAGGTATCAACATTTAGCGATAGTGTCCTCTTAAAAAATATATGCTTACACGATATAACATCAGACGTTTGGGCACAGGTCTTGTATAAATTATTTTAATTTTTTATATTAAATGTGTATTTACAATCTATTCATACATGAGAAAAAAAGTAAATTTGTCGACTAGATAATTAGCATTGAAGAAGATGCTCATTAGTATCTCTCCATTAATGCAAATGATAAAACTCAAAGGAAAGTATTTGACCGAAACAATATTAGTCATTTAAATCGCTAATGTCAATAGCGTAGATAACAGCGCAGCGATATGCAGACAAGTGCGAGAGTTTAATTTTAGCAAAAGGTAACACCAAATAGAGTAGATAACTTAAATGCTACAGTATCTACAAGAGACTTAATAAGAAACATTAGACGCTAGAAAAGTACGTAGTTAAAAGGGTACCAATAGAATTGAAATTTTTTATTAATTATTCGATACTTAGCTCTGTACTGCATATCAGTCACGTGGATCTTATATTTTCCTTGATCAAAATTTATTAGACACAAATTCGAAAAACGTTACAGGTTCAGTGCATATTCTCTAATCTAGCCTAAGAAATCGCTAAAGATTACCTTATTTAAAATGAAATGGATTTTGTTTACTCAAATTTTCTAGATATTTTATTTATATTGTTTTTAAATATGTGTAAGTTACCTTAGGACCATTTTTCATTATTAATTATTGATTAGATTCGTGTTCGCAATTGGTACACGAATAGGCGTTGCTGTACCAATATGTAACATTATGAAGAATTTTTGCTTCTGTTCGAAAAGAGTTTTGAAAGAAATATGTATCATCCAATGATGTTTTTGAGGCAAAGAAATTAACACTCCAGAAAAATATAAAGAATTAAAGAACGTGTTTACCAAAATCTAACAGTGCGTGTTAGGTAATGTCTTGGTAACCGTATGTCTTGGTAAATACATTAGTAAAACATAGAAATACATAAATCATACAATATAATATTTTGTCGTGAGCTAAAAGGTTTGTAATTTAAACAAATGAAAATATATTAAAACATTGGTCACAACTGTGATATATTAGTTCGGGACATATCCAATGAATGCTATTTGTCCCATGTAAAGTTCAATTAAGATAGAAGAATGTATCAATACATTATAGTGGATGGTAACAGGGGTGCTAAGAGAAACGAAAAAGCAAAAACAGTGGAACAAAAGATAATTAAGGATCCATTATTTAGAAGAAATTAACATATTTTATGTTAATTTCTCCTAAATATTAACCCCATATTAACGTATTTTATTACTATAATTGTATATTACCACTATTATTATAGCAATAACTTGAAAACAATATATGATTTATTTCTGTAGATAAAAGAAAAACTATATATTTTAAAAAGTTTATGCGGGCGTAATTTGCTTAAGGCTTTAATTAGATGAGAGTGTGCTACAAGTGTCTCGGATGCCGCCTCCCCTGATCTCTACAGACCCTTAGGAACAATACAGGGTCAGCGTTTGGGGAAGACCCGTTTTTTTGTTTGTCAGATAAAGATGCATTTTCCTTGACATTTTCAAAATTGATGAAATCTGTATATATTGTAATTATTTTTGCCGTATCCTATATCTACGAATAAAACTTTCCTAAAGAGTGTTCTGTCAACTCCCTTAGAAATGTATTTTTACACAGATCCTCATAAAATATACTTTTTAATTGTTATCAATTACACAATTTATCTTATTTTAAAAATTTAAAGCGTATTTCACATTCTAAGAATTTTTGTTTTATGAAATACACAGCACTTTTTTTTAATAATGCTATGGTAATTTTAATGCATATTTTGTAGTTCTCAGATTTTTACAATGTGGGAATTCAATGTATTAAAGTCAGCTAGTGAAAATACCAACCTGTGATTCCGATTATAGAGTTTTGTGATTCATTTCGATAGTTTAGGGGATCATGACTTTTCGTATATGTATATTCAGTACTCTCATTTTTTTTCATTTAGTGACTGAAATTCTTAAAATATTATTTATCAATTACATTTTAACTTGCAGCCTATTCTTTCGTTTAGGATCGACCTTCCACGGAGACAATACCAACAAACAGAAGATTTATTCACTTGGGTACGTTATTTTGATGGATATGGTAAAGGTGGGTACGGTTTTCGCAAGTTGTGCGCACTGAAGAAAATATTCTGTCCCACATCAGATCTCCGATCAATCGCTTCAAAGGTACGTTTTGGTCACCGTATATGTATAGTAGGACAATCAATGAGATCGTTAAAATGTTCTTTCAAATAAAATTGAATTTGCGAGTAGTGCCTTATAGTTCTTATCTGGATTTTCGAAGTGGCGAAGAGTGTGTACCGACTCAGCTCTTCGGTCCGAAGGGTCGAGGATTCGAATACCACCTTAAGTTTATTTTTTTTATTATTTAAGGTCGCATCATCATCTACGTCATTAGAGACCACTATTGCATTTAACGGTATAATAACTATGAAGATGACAGGGGTGAAAGAACTAACACAAATAGAACCATTCCCGAGGCGGGAGTCGAACCCGCGATCCTTCGATCCGAGATCGCTACGACACTACTGCCTTAACGATCTTGGCAATCCGTACCGGCTTAAGAATGGTTGTTTGTCCCTTTCTCTCATGTATGAGTTGCCGCGGAGGGCCTTGCATTCTGCTGACTACAGATCAGGTTGCTGGGTGGATAAAAGCCCTAATAAAAAAATTCTTATATACTATTCGAGTATCGGTCGTCCTTCCGTCCTTCACTCACGGTTAGACCCTTTCCCGCCCACCAATTGAGGCAAATGTGGTGGCGCTCAACGCATATCGGTCTCCTGATAAGGAACTGTTAATTTGTTTTCAAATCCGTCTAGAACAGGGGTATCCAACTTGCAAGGTCTTACGGGTCATAACTAGACCCTTTGGTCGGCGCCTAAAACGGTTGATCGGCGGCAGTGGGGGATGATCACCGTTGCCTTCCAAAGATAGCATGCTCAACACTTACGGAACTAATGACTTCAACAGTTGACAACACCCAAATTAATACATTGGACGAACATACTCTTCAGAAAAACACATCTAGGGGCGTTCATATTATGTTTTCCCACACAGTTTTCTGGAGAGGGTAACGGCAGTAGCCTGAAAGAACATAGGACAAGAAAAGTAGTAATCACACATTATTTTATTATACATTTAATTTTTATTTTTAGTATATATTTTTCGTACTACACCCCACGAAGCAAGTACCAGATAATTGCACTTCAGTTTCTTTTTACTGAGAACTTGCATAGTAGAAATGTTCAACACTTGAACGAACTTTTTTATATTGTATTAATATGTTACTGCTTGTTATTACCGTCAATACGGAGATTGTCATACCATGAATAGCTTGCCTGGATCAAAAGGATCGTGGTTACGATGGCAGTATGAAAAAAATTGAGTGGTGCTACATGTTCTTTTCTGGAGGGAATGATAAATGGAAATGATGAAAGAGAAATATGAAAATCCAAGTTAACATATAGATAATTAATAAATACACAAGTTTGAATCATTCACATTACGAGATAATTTAAATAATAAAATCGTGTACGTACAATGGGCGTACTCAACTAGATACAAATAAGAAGCTGAAACCAGTGGAGACAATCGATAAGGCAATGCCTTCAAGTCCAAGCCTATTAATAATTCTGAAGTCAGGTTCGTTTCTAGTAAGTTGTAAATTTGCGTGATGCATTTAGCTTCAATGAGTTTGTGGCGCCCGCCGGAATTTTTTCTAAGTGTTATCACACATCGTTAAATTGTTTTTCCAATAATGAAAAGTTATGAGAAAACGAAATATTTACTTATTTTTAACAGGTTAAAAGGAACTGCACTGACATATTTGAAGAGTGTCAGTGGAATGGGAGAAATTTTAACTGCTGTGATTTTTTTCATCCAGTTCACACCTTCCTTGGAGGATGCTATGTAATTAACAGTCAATCGACAAGGTAAGAGTTCCGTTTGTGACATTATATTATATACCCATCAACAGAAGTATATTCTATTGGGAAATTCACTGTATAACCAATATGCTCTCGCACACCATCCCAAGTAAAAACACTCGTATATGAAGAATAATAAATCTGAAAAATAATGATTTTCGATTTCCTAGCAGTCATTCGATGATTCAAAAACGAGTTTACATTTATTTAGTGCGCAGTGTTTCTGGGATAAAGACAGGATCTCCTCGTAACAACTGAATACGGTAAATGCTCGTATAGAGGATTCAAAATTGCCTTCGAGCCATTAAAGCGCACTGTCACGGTAGGAAAAATAGTTGGAGAGGATAATATCTATCACACTTTACACGGAAATGTATAAACAAATGAGCTACAGGAGTTACATCAACATTTTGTCAAAACCAGAACAAATATCTAAATAATAATAATAATAATAATAATAATAATAATAATAATAGGAATAGTAATGAACACAATGACGCTGATAGCGGTAGTAGAAATGTGTTTAGGGTCAGAGGTAGTGATGATGGTAGTGAGAATTCGTCCAGACAACGTTTGAATATTACTTTACCTCATTTTTTTAATAATAGGGCTCTAAATGAGAGGTTACGTTTTGCGTAGTCAGAATTAAACGTTTTGTAGGTCCTTTGTGCCAAAAACGTGGTTTAGTGCAAAACGTCTGTCCGCCAATATGACCGTCTGCCCATGAACAACACTAGTGGCTGAACCGTAATATGTTTTTTCATGAATATTCCCCAATTCATCTGGCTAATGTCGCGGCCTTTTGAATTTGAAACCAATATTTTAATTTTAGGGGTACTTTACATGAAGTCTCAAGAATATTTTCAATTTGGTATCAAAAATTGCTCAAAATTTTTAAGTAAACTTTGCCCTCGTGTAGTATAAGTAACGTTTAAAACAATGATGTATATTTTCGTTTCGTTGAAATAACTGTCATCGCAAAAATTGCATAAGTTTAAATTATTTTCGGTATTTTACAACTACAGTACTGTAGACTAAGATTTTCCTGAATCTGCTCTTCAAATTTAGATCTTCGAGTGAGGACTGGAATATATTTTAAAAATTTAAAAATGTCTAACGAACATTTCCATACAAGACTATCTTATACTCATCAGTAATATTTTAAAATGCATATTTCAATTCTATTGGAGGATGAATAATTGATAAAATGTAAAAAAATATTTTTGAACCCTTAGGTGGAGAGTATAGAAAGAGAATGGGGAAGTACCGGAAAGCTAGATTAAAGAGACAACATAACTAACTAGTGCGAGAAAGACTGCTATTATGTGGCACCAGTAGATGTATAAAATCGAAGAATGAAGTGTATGCAATGATTAAAACAATTGTATTTAGAAATGTTATTAACAAAATTTACACGATAAAACACTAGCACTAAGAGCAATTAATTTTTTAAAACATGATATTGGGTTTTATTGTCTACTTGCTTGGTTTTACTTTATTGTCTCTTATTCTGATTTAATCTTCAATTTAACTATTGACATTCCCCAGATCTTTCCCTTCATTATTTTTATCAACCCTACTATTTACTATTGTCCTCCTTCCCTTTTCCTAACATCCCCTCCTTCCCCTCTCTCTCGTATGTGTGAGTCCGCATTTCAGAAGCTCTTTTACCGTGCGTGAGACGGTTGTTTTGGAAAGTCCTTCCCCTTCTCTATGAAGCTACTAACTTGTAGTGAAACGAGGCCATAGATGGATTCTTCGCTTGTTTTGTTTCTTAATTGCTTAATTGACTTCATGATTACGTCCAATTTTTTTCATTAATTATTTTATATTGTGTTCAGTACCTCTCTGGCCTACGCTAAATTCTTGTGTTTGGGATAGAACATTTTTAATCTATAATTACTGTAATAATTGCTCTATTGTAATTGTATTGTTCTAACTGAATTTTGTTGAATTCACTCAAGAGTTATTATTTATGTAAACGTTTTAATATTACGTATCGATGTTATATTTATGCTTCAAATTATGAGTAACTGTTGGGGAAAATTTAAGGTCTATCTGAGAATTCATTCACACAATGCATGTGAGCCGTAGCAAGAAATTTCGTAACTACAATTTGAATCAAACATAAGTAAACTCATTTCGAAAGTTTTTAAACCTTTCTAGATACTACTAAAATAAATGAGAAAACCTACATACAGAACATGGTAAATGTAACATATTTCAGTCATAACTCTGTGTACATGTGAATAGTAATTGTATGGTTCAGAACTTTTATATTTATTTCATTTAATCAATTTTGAACAATAAATACCGTAGGTCTTATAAGAATATTTTGCGATTTTTGATTTTCCGTATTGTGCATATGTATTACTTCTCTGTTGTAACTTTCCTACACGATTTCCTGTGCGATGATTGATTGATTGATAAGCGATTTCGAGCGTGAAAACGTCTAAGTTCTTTATTCCCGTAAGTGTAGTGTATTTTTCTCGCGAGAGGTACAAGTAATCTTCCCCCGAGGGTTTCCCCAACCAGGTATCTCGCACCAACGGAGACCACACCAACCGGGACAAACTAAGCCCCCGTCAAGAGCGATAGCATAGTGCATGAAACTGTGTGTATAACTAAGAGGTGAGGATAAGACAAGAAAGAAGAAGGAAAGATAGCGCGCGGTGCGTGGCCCGTTTGTTATGGTACTTCTCCAACATTCGCCTGATAATCGGAGAAAACACTGAAAACTATCTATGAGAGCAGCCGTTTGCTTGATGTCTACTTCAGACGTGGCTGAATTAGACCTATCTGACAGGTCAGTGTCAAAAATCTTGCCACCGTCGGGACAAGAACCCTACAACCTCAGAGGCACTGGAGTGAGCCACCTTTGTCAGTTTTTGTGCGATGTAATTGAAGAATTCACCTTGTTGTCGTACTTTTAATTTCTGTAGAAATAAGTTTTAATTCTGGCCCGCCGATAAGACTCAACTGAAATGTTTGCGTTATTGGTGAATGTTTTCGACTAGTTTTGGATGAAAAAGTTATGGTAATATGCTCCTAAATTTCAACATGTAATAAAATATGTATGCGATACTCTAATATAAATCATTAAACGTTTTATAAAACATAATTGAGGATGTACTAGAGGAAGCAAGTACACCTGCTCTGTATTTTCGTATGCTTTCACAAACATATATTATATTTTCTTTTAGAGGACCATCATTGAGCATGGTTTCGAATGTAAGAGGAAGTTCTGGAAAACTGGAAGTTAAGTTGGGCGTGATGGCTAAGGTGTTCATCACAGACCCCCAGGATGTGCCCGAGTTCCACAACGGGGACGATTCACAAAGTTTTATCATCTCCAAAGGCGTGACTCATCGTCGTGGCGTGTCCATAACTGAGGTAAAGAAGATTTTTCTAAAGTTTCGTAATTCTTCTTAGTATTAAAATAAAAAGCTTTTTTATTGAATCTTATTTCTACACACTAATTATGCTCGTTAAATACTAAATACTATATATTTTTGATATGTAATTATACGTCACATTTTTTTCTAAAATTCTTCATAATTGATATGTACAGGTGGGTCAGAAAATATGGCTACGTGTTTTATAAGCAGCGCATGTTAAATCTTGATTATTACAAGTACACTAAATGAAACCTATAGAAAGTCAACATTTTAACACAACCAAGAGAAAGCAATACAACAATGCTTAAATTGTAAACGAAAATGGCGTTAAGTATGTACCAGCAAAAGATTGCATTTAAATGCAGTTGTATTCTAAAAAAATAATTACGCTGCGAGACATTCCAGAAGTGATGTTAACGCAAATTTACTGCTATAGACAGTGGGAATGTAAAAGCAACGAATATTGTCAACGGGATACATTCAGAAGAGAAAACCGGAAATAACTAGCAATAGCACTGATAGTGCGTCAAAGGAAATAATTTTAGAAATGTCTCCAGAAACCAACTCGTCAAGACCTGAACCTAAAACTGTTAATGATAGGCGATAACATTTGGAATAGTCAAAGTCTTGACAATGATTGGGAATGGTTGACAAGAATGCAAATCCAGGACGATATTGATAACGATATGAGGGAAGGAGAGGACAGATAGAATTATCTCGCCATTCTGTCGGTGTCTCAGCCTGTGGTTTTTGGTTGTGGCTTATTTGAAGGTGCAGATTTACGCGTGGAAATCACGAGGAATTAATGGATTGAGAGCAAAAGGAGATATTTCTTGTTATTGGGCTACCGTATCTTTAAACAATGTGTTTTCCATACTGTATCTGCTTATGCTGTAATACTAACGGTGAACACATTAAAGGCAATAAATGGTGCATTGCTGTGATGTTTCTTGTTGAATGTCGAGGCTTTGCTGATATAATAGTCTCATTTTCGGCTAAATGGGTGTCGAATGTCAGTTTCCACTTGTAGGCATTTCCTTTTGTATACATTCTCTCATTCCGCAGGAAAACCGATGCGAGTCACATAAATAAAAAATATTAACCTCGCTAATATATTGGAATGTATTATCTGCTCATAAGTCAATGAAAGTAGGACAACGCAATCAGGAACTAAAATACAATATAATGAAGTTATCGGTAGTTAACAAATTAATGTCAGTCTTTACACTATTCATAATATGTAAATGTAGACATTAATACGCACAATATTATATACACCCATCAAACCAGAATTCTAAGAATTTACCTGACATAATACAGTGTCCAGACTTAAACATACGAGTTGTCAGCACTGTTGGACCATCTCTGAGGAAAAGCTTTATCATAAGCCAAAAAACACCATTTTCGACCTTTAAATAGTGAAAATAATCTTCTCCAACACTGTAAGGTGTTGGGACACAACTACGAACTATTGTATAGTAATTGGTGGAATGATTTACTTAATTGTTACTCTGCTGTGTCGGTGCGTGGTCTTTGCCATTTTACATTTATCACGACTCTTTTTTTTTATCTAATCGACGTCGGTAGGGCTCCATTTTCCCGATCTGAGAAAACCGAAGCATATCGTTTAAGCTATCACTGACGGAGCCCGCAGCCGGTGGCACACGACAGTCAGTACAAAAAAACTGCTGATCACATTTTTCAAATTTACGCTCAAGGGCGGCGAAACGCCTTTTCACAAACAATTACAAAAATTATATAATAATCATTATTATTATTATTATTATTATTATTATTATTATTATTATTATTATTATTATTATTATGATTATATTGCTGAGAGATATTGAGAAGTTCATCTGGAAAAGGATTGTTTACATAACACGTTATGGAAATAATACATCGCTACTCTAGAGTGCCGAGTTTTCAAATATTTAGTGACGCCATTGCAACACATCACAGGCATTTAGTGCAATTAAGTCTACTCACTAGTGTATGTAAGGTGCTTTTTATTACTCGTTCTGTCCAGCGGATTCTCAATTTTCTAAATTTTGACCAAACTTTAATTTGAGGAATTGGGTTGGTAATGCAGAATTTGGTTGGTGTAGGCAAAAATTTGCGAGTGCGTAATTGAACAAAATTACATACATCCACGACGAAATGTTTCAAAGATATGTGCTAATTCTTCCATTACTATAAATGCTTATTTGATATTCAAAATGAATTAAAGGTTAAAAAAATAATTTTGATTACTTCATTTATGTGAAAAATTCAGAGTCAATAATTCTTTATTCAAAATCTTCATTCAGTTGCTTATACATCCCTTTCAAATACTCATCCATAAAAAATCTGGTGACATTTTGATACTAGTGAAACGGGATATTCGTTTTTCACGCTGAAGATTATGTACATCACTTTGGAAAATATCCTAAAAGTATACAGGTTGATTAAAAATTGCCGAAGTACTCGCAAATGACTTTTCCCGACCCACGAACTACTGAAGCCCATTTTCCGAATACAAGCTTGGATTTGATGTTAGGCGTGTGCAGGCACCCTGCTGTCGCCGCAGAAAGATCCTAAGCAGCCCGCTTTAAAAATCGCAAATGGCCATGCCCAAAGACATGGGCAATGTTCGAGAGAAGGTTGCAAGAAACGAGAAGTATTCAGCGTGCAGTTTAAACCGGCAGTCTTCACATGGGCAGAGACTGGAATGGCAGAAGCGATGCGTCAATAACCTGGCATGAGTATGTTGTCAATTAACACGACGTTTGGAGGCATCACAGTCAAATGAGTGGCGTTCTGCAGCTGTGAAGGAAACATTTTCCATTAACAAAAACACACGCAATGGAGAAAGGAGGACAACCACCCATAAGCAGCCCATTTCTCATGGTTAGTTGAAATGTATGTAGATAAATTTCTACATAGGGCATGTTCACTGAAGAGAGAAATCTCATACATTAGGGAATCATGAATATGCACCTTTAGGCTGAAGAGAACATTCATGCTGCACTTCAAACAAAAAACCAATTGATATTCTTTCAGAATTGGAACCATCATGGATGCTACAGAAAATAGAACAGTCCTTAGTAAGATGTGCAGAAATGCGTCTCGCATTGCAAAGACGTTTGGTCGAGAATTATGTATATTTTAGGACATAACTGCGGATTAATAAACTGATTTCTTACGAATATTTGATACTAAAGAAGTATATCTCTACAGCTTGATGATGATTTTCTGCGTTATTTGACTCAAGCGCCCCTTAACATACGATCTACGCAATTAGCTATACTCTCAAGTATTAAGGGCGTCTGCGTTGCATATCCTGCCCCTGAATATCTGCCGGAATTTTTATCTGAAGGTTTTCTCCGGCAAGTAAATTAAGAATCTCCTAGACAATGTTATACCGAAAGCATGCCGAAACTTAAGGTATACCATTTTGGCAATGAGTTGATAACCATGTCCAAACTAGAACATAGAATAAACGGGACTGACAACTTAAGTAAATTACTCGCCCTATCACTAGTCATTTGCTGGTTGATCCTCTTGAAGGTGGTGAATGAGCCGTCGGTGCGGGAGGCGACGCTCCAGCAGAGAAGATGCCGTTTCCCAGAGGAGAACCCGCTCACCCTGTACGACCGGTACTCCTAACCGGGCTGCTCGTGGAGTGCCGATGCGCGCTCACCTGCGCCTCTGCAACTGCACTCTCACGGTCATGCCGCGCGTTCGTTTGTGGAGTTCTCTAAGTCTCATTGTGATCCCTTCTTTAAGAGAGAACCCGCTCACACTTCTACGACCGCTCACTCTTTCCTCCGGGTGCATAGTCGGTGCGCATGCGCGCTCCCTCCGCTCTGCAACTGCACCTCTCCTATGCCGCGGCGTCGGTGAGTCCTCAAGTCTTCATTGTGGGAATACTTCTTAAGACGAGAACCGTCACACTCTCTACGACCGTCTACTCTTTCTCCGGGTGCATCGTCGAGTGGCCGCATGCGCGTCACTCCAGAAATGCACTGCAACATCTCCTCATGCGCGCGTCGGTGAGTTTCCTCAGTCTCATGTGACTCCTTCTTAAGACGAGAAGCGCGCTCACACTCTACGACCGCTACTCTTTCTCCGGGTGCATCGTCCGAGGCCAGCATGCGCGCTCAACCTCAGAAATGGCAAACTGCACCTCTCCTCATGGCCGCGCGTCGGTGAGTTCGCTCAAGTCTCCTTGTGGAATCCTTCTAAGAGATGAACGCTTGCTCACATCTACGACCGCTACTTCTTTCTCCGGGTGCATGTCGAGTGGCATGCGGCGCTCACCTCCGCTCTGCACTGCACTCTTCCCTGCATGCCGCGCGTCGGTTGAGTTCTCAAGTTCATTGTGACTCCCTTCTTAGAGACGAGAAACCGCTACACTCTACGACCGCTACTCTTTCTCCGGTGCATCGTCGGTGCCGCAATGCGCGCTGCACTCGCTCTGCAACTGCACTCTCCCCTCCATGCGCGGCGTCGGGTGAGTTTTCTCAAGTCTCATTGTGATCCTTCTTAAGAACGAGAACCGCTCACACATCACGACCCGCTACTCTTTCTCCGGGTGCATCGTCGAGTGGCGCATGCGCGCTTCACTCCAGAAATCGCAACTGCACCTTCCTCAGCGCGCGCGTCGGTGATTTTCCCCGCAGTCTCATTGTGACTCCCTTCTTAAGACGAGAACCGCTCTACACTCTAGGACGTACTCTTTCTCGGGTGCATCGTCGAGTGCGCTGCGCGTTCACTCTGCCAGAACTGCAACTGGCACTCTTCGCTCATGCCGCGCGGTCGGTGATGTTCCTCAAGTTCATTGGTGACTCGCGCTTCTTAAGACGAGAAAGCCGCTCACACTCTAACGACTCGCTCTCTTTCTCCGGGTGCATCGTCGGGGAGTGGCGCATGCGCGCTCACCTCGCAGAAATGCAACTGCACCTCTCGCGTCATGCGCGCGTGCGGTGAGTTCTCAAGTTCATTGTGACTCCCTTTTTAAGACGAGAACCGTCACTCTACGCAACGCTAGCTCTTTCTCGGGTGCATCGTGATGCCGCATGCCGCTCACCTCCGCCTGCTGCAACTGCACTCTCCTCATGGCCGCGCGTCGGGTGCAGTTCTAAGTCTCATTGTGGATCGCTTCTTAAGAGAGAACCCGGCTACACTCTACGACCGCCTACTCTTTTCTCGCGGGTGCATGCGTGCGAGTGCGCATGCCCGCTCCACCTCGCCTCTGCAACTGCACCTCTCCCTCATGCGGCGTCGGTGAGTTCCTCAAGTCTCATTGTGACTCCTTCTTAAGACGAGACCGGTCCCTGTACGAACGCTACTCTTTCTCCGGTGCATGTCGAGTTGGCCGCTGCGCGCTCACGCTCGGCTCTGCACTGCACTCTCCCTATGGCCGCGCGTCGGTGAGTTCTCAAGTCTCATTGTGACCCCTTCTTAAGACGGAGAACGCCGCTCACACTCATACGACGGCACTCCTTACACGGGCTGCTCGCTGAGTGCCGCATGCGCGCTCACCTCCGCTCTGCAACTGGCACTCTCCCCTCAATGCGCGCGTCGGTGAGTTACTCAAGTCTCATTGTGACTCCTTCTAAGACGAGAACCCGGCTCGAATCTGTACGACGCTACTCTAACGACGGGCTGCCTCGTGGAGTGCGCATGCGCGCTCACCTCCGCCTCTTGCAACTGCAGCTCTGCCCCGTCATAGCCGCGCGTCGGTGAGTGTCTTCAAGTTCATTGTGATCCCTCTTAAGACGAGAACCCGCTCACCTGTACGACGCTACTCCTACACGGGCTGCCTCGTGGGGTGGCGCATGGCGCGCTTCCACCTCCGCCTCTGGCAACTGACGCTCTCGCCTCATGCGCCGCGCGTCGGTGAGTTCCTCAAGTCTCTTGTGATCCTTCTTAAGACGAGAACGCCGCTCCACTCTGAACGACCGCTTCTTCTTTCTCGGCGTGCATCGTCGAGTGCCGCAATGCGCGCTCACCTCCGGCCTCTGCATACTGCACTCTCCCTCATGCCGGCGTCGGTGAGTTCCTCAAGTCTCATTGTGCTAACTCTTAGACGAGAACCGCTCACACTCTACGACGCTACTCTTCTCGGGTGCATCGTCGAGTGCCGCATGGCGCGCTCACCTCCAGAATGCAACTCAGCACTCTCCTCATAGCCGAGCGTCGGGTGAGTTCTCAAGTCTCATTGTGACTCTTCTTAGACGAGAACCGCGCTCACGAACTCTACGACGCGCTAACCTCTTTTCTCCGGGGCGCATCGTCGAGTGCGCATGGCGCGCATCACCGTCCAGAAATGCAACTGTCACCCTCCCCTCATGCCGCGCGTCGGTGAGTTCCTCAAGTCTCATTGTGACTCCCTTCTTAAGACGAGAACCTCTACACTCTACGCCCGCTACTTCTTTCTCCGGGTGCATCGTCGAGTGCCGGCATGAGCGCTCAACCTCGCTCTGCAACTGCAACATTCTCCCTTATGCGCGCGTCGTGAGTTCCTCAATGTCTCATTGTGACTCCCTTCTTAAGACGAGAACCGTTCACACTCTACGACGCTAACTCTTTTCGCGCGGGTGGCAGTCGTCGAGTTGCCGCATGCGCCGCTCACCTGCCGCCTCTGCAATGCAACCTCTCCCCTCATGCCGCGCGTCGGTGAGTTGCTCAGTCTCATTGTGACTCCTTGCATTAGGACGAGAACGCTTCACACTCTACGCCGACGCTTTACTCTTTCCGGGTGCATCGTCGGTGCGCATGCCGCGCTCCCTCGAATGCAACTGCATACTCTCCTCATGGCCGCGCGTCGGTGATTCCGCAAGTCTCATTGTGACTTTCCGCTTTTAAGACGAGAACCTCTACACTCTAGCGACGCTACTCTTTTCCGGGTGCGATCGTCGAGTGCGCATGCGCGCTCACCTCAGAAAATGCAACTAGCACCTCTCCTCAATGCCGCGCGTCGGTGAGTTCTCAAGTTCATTGTGGACTCCTTCCTTAAGACGAGAACCCGCTCACACTTACGACGCTACTCTTTCTCCGGGTGCGAATCGTCGAGTGCCGCATGGCGCGGGCTCATCCAGAAATGCACTGCACTGTACGCCTGCAATGCCGCGCGTCGGTCGAGTTCTCAGTCTCATTGTGACTCCTCTTAAGACGAGAACGCGCTAACATCTACGACGCGCTACTCTTTCTCCGGGTGCATCGTCGAGTGCGCATGCCGCGCTCACATCTCCGCTCTGCAACTGCCCTCCCCCTCATGCGCGCGTCGGTGAGTTTCCTCAAGTCCTCATTTGTGATTCTTCTTAAGACGTGAGAACCCGCTCACCTGTACGGATGACGTGCTCTTTCTCCGGGTGGCAATCGTCGAGTGCCGCATGCGCGCTCACCTCCGGTCTGCAGTGCACCTCTCCCCTCATGCCGCCGCGTCGGTGAGTTCTCAAGTTCATTGGTGACTCCCTCTAAGACGAGAGCCCGCTCAACCTCTTCGAACGGTACTCCTACGGGCTGCTCGTAGAGTGCGGCATGCGCGCTCACTCGCCTCTGCAACTGCACCTCTCCCTCATGCCGCGCGTCGGTGCGGTTCCTCAAGTTTCATTGTGACTCCTTGCTTAGATCGAGACGCCCGCTCACCCTGTACGACCGCTACTCCTACACGGGCTGCCTTCGTGAGTGCCGATGCGCGCTCACTCCGCCCTGCAACTGCACCTCTCCCTCATGCGCGCGTCGTGAGTTTTCCTTAAGTCTCATTGTGACTCCTTCTTAAGACGAGAAACGCTCACGCTGTACGACCGGCTACTCCTAGCACGGGCTGCTCGTGGAGTGCCGCACATGCGGCTCACCTCGCTCTGCAACTGCACTCTCCCTCATGCGCGCGTCGGTGATTTCCGCAAGTCTGCATTGTGACTCCTTCTTAAGACGAGAAACGCCTCTCAGCCTCACGACGGCTACTCTTTCTCCGGTGGCATCGTGCGAGTGCCGCATGCGGCCTCACTCCAGAAATGCAACTGCACCTCTCCCCTCATGCCGCGCGTCGGTGAGTTCAAGCCTCATTGTGACTACCTTCTCAAGGACTGATGTTGAACATGCTGCCTTCTACATGAGAACCCGCTCACGCGTTTACGTTTTCTCGAAGTGGAAATGCCGAATGCATTCAATAGATCCATTACAGCACAATTAAATAATTAACAAATGGGGCAGATATGTGTTTATTCTATTTATTGTATCATTTAATATAAACTTAGAGTTTATACTAAAAATGATTAATAATAGCAAGCGATTAAGAATCAGGCGCCTAATACGTTTGATTTAAAGTCAATTCTCGAAATTTTGTTGAGTGGAATGCTCAAACTATTTTAAAAGAAAACCCTTAGTTTTAAATACAAAGTCTTTGAAGTTCTTTAAATTTCAGGGGTTGTAATGACGGACTTTATTATACCACATAAATGCGCTTTCTCCTGTATAGTTGTAGTAGAATCCATTACATCAACTTAAAATTCGAAGCACTATAAATCGACGTCTAAAATAATTTTTTCTCTTAAGCACTTTTTCTCGCAATTCACAAACTCTAAAGACATATTACACTAAATTTGGTTCGAATTAAATCCTTTCTTGTCACATCATTACCACACTCTTATCTTAAAACCCAAAGTGTGATTTCAGCCCTTTAGCAATTGAATATTCGTTTTTAATTTTTAACTGTTATGTAAACTATATTTAATATTTATGAAAAAAATGTTTAATATTATACAATTGGTAAATTTCTTAATATTTAATTAAGTTTTATTCTAATATTCCTGCAAAATTAGTAATATTTGGTGATAATATGTCGGTAGTAAATTAAAATTTTGTTCTAACTGATAGAGAAATCTGAGAATGAATAATCCTTATTTTCAGACTCAAAATATGAATGTGATCTTCGAGGGCTTCATTGCATCATGGATAACGCTGATTACTGGTTATCTCTTCGTCAAAGAAAGGACAACGAGATCATGGGATTATATTGCCCGTGTCTGGTCAACTGCGACTCTTCGGAAATACGGACCACGTACAACCACGAAAGAGTTCGGTAATCCTCCAATACAATACCTATTCTGAGTAAATGTATATTTGTGGTACAGTTTTTGGCTTAATGTTTGAATATTATCAAAATTCAATTTCGTGAACTTTTGAGATAATTTGCTTGAAACTTCACATCTATTTTTCCGGAATAACTATGCCATATATTTAATATTCCTAATTTCGAAACACACATATTAATATCTCAGAGTTTATAAATAACAGAAGAATGGTTTGAATCTTGTCATTAGGACTTAAGTGACCACAAAATATGGATTGTCAATGTATTTTCAATGAGACCGTTTATTTTTACTTAGATTGAATTATCACTGCCATTGTATTCAATTCATCAATTAAAATATAAGTGAATCTTTAACTAATTGGTATTGGAATATTTGTTAACACAAAAAGACATTTTAGCATTCGTTACTGTAGAAATACAAGTTTTATCTCAGCACTAGAATAATACGAGCGTGAAATACGTACGTGAGATGGAGAGAGGGGGTGGGTAGGACCCATTGATGATGTTGCGTTCTAAGGGAAAAGACAGGTTGTTCCGAGTAAAAATACAGTGCGCCAGAAAAATCTCTACGCACTGAGCCGAATCAGGACCTGTTAATAAGAAATGCATTGATGTTGGTAGAAACCAGTTCAGCGAGAAACAAATGAAGTGGATGACGCTTCTAGCATCTATTATAATTGTGATGAGCACTATGTTTACATTTTCTTTTGCTACAAACTGCAGCTACCTAGATACTTTCTGATGTCAAACACTCACCAGCAAGGTGGTACTGCGCAGAGATTTTCGTGGCGTGCTATATGTTGTTGTAATAGTTCATTCTGGGCGCTGGATAATACTCCTTGCTTACTCGCTATTACTTTCCACATACCTCCTGCGTAGTTCATGCTTCCCCTCTGGCCTACATGGGTCCAGAGTCCACCATGTCCACGATGTCTCTGCTCCAGTCAACACCATTCGCCAGTCCCTCCGATGCTCTCCTGAGCAATCTTTGTACACCTTGCAATTGGTAATTTTGACATCATTTTCGTAAACAATTCTCAGTACTCTCAATCCGTCGTCCGTCACAAAGACTCGATTAATGACTTTAAGCCCAGTCATGGTGGACAGAGATGGGTGTGCACTTGTGCTTAGAATCCGACTTCAGACAATGAGCTTCAGGCACGGGTTTGCGTCACAATATAAGCGGGAATTTTAAATACTTATTACAACCCATTAAAAATACATAAAGCACTTTTTAATATTGCTATTTTGTTTAGTTGCCGTTGAAAATTGTCGCTTTATGCTTCTTTCAAAATGTTTCTCAACACTTCTTGCTCTCCCAGATAACCGTCAGCACTTCTCACTTCTCAACACTTCTGGTCTGGCTTTTCAAACCAAGGACCCGCGTGGTGCTCACGTGATTCTTGACGCAAACTGGTTCTACGCAGGACGAGCAAAAATGGGTGCACCGGAGGAGTCCACCCCAAAGATCTCTTTCCACCTTGAGCAGAGCGTAACGTGTAGTAATCGACCAAAATCGATCTTCTGCGCATGTGCAGTTTGAGTTGTGGGTAACTTTTCAGCATATTCCGAAGCATAGGGGTCAGCATTGCTGTCGATTGCTGTGCGCTACGCTGTGCTTAACTCGGTTACTGTTTTTCTCGGCTGTCCATATATTTTATCAATGTTGTTTTCACTTCTATTTCTGGTAAGAAACACTAACAAAATCACTTCAAAGTTTCCAATACCAAAAATCAATGAAAACACGAACAAATTTATTATTCAGGAAATAAACTAGGACGCCAAATATTCCAGAAAACACAAGAAAATAAAGTCCAGTAGAGTTGAAAATGACAATGATAAAATGAAGCGAAACGCTGCGGATTGTTCTTATTCGCCTCTTTCTTTTCGTATTCCTAGGTTATTCCACGCTTAAACTGTCACTCTGGGATTTAACGGTTGCCATAGCAACTTCACTTCGCTTATACCGTACTCGAGTTATTCCATTCTCATTGGTAGCCGATTTCGCAAATCTCTTGCTATTATCGGCTTAAGCACAAAATACAATTTACACCATGTTTATTAGTATGGCCTATAGTGCTGAGAATAGACACTCATGGCAAGCGTTGTCAACGGAGTTGTTAAGAATGGATGACGATATTTTGAAAAGGTGCTCGAAATATCCGCTATTGACGGGGCTGACTCAAGGCTTATTAGGATACTTAGTAACTTGAGCGGACCTTACGAACTGTGGACGTTATAGTATTTTCCACCAGTATATTTATTTGTAGTCAATGAGTAGAATGATTACAAACTACTTCCTCAGGATTTAAATTTTTTTTCATACCAGTTTTTTAAAATCCATTTTTCTTGCCCAAACAACAAAGTAAGTAATCTCGATTTTACTATTACCACTACTTGCATTACGTAAATAATTGTCAATATTATTCCACTTTTTTGAAGCTGATAGATATTTTCATATAATTAATACTTTTTCGAATATAAATGTATTAAAATATAATATAATTTTCTACATTCACAGGCAGGGAAAGTGGCAAAACGGATTTGAGATTTTTCTAACGCAATTTCCTACAATACGATACCAGCGAGTAATTGTTCGATCCCTTCTTGATCAAGTTGGTAAGTATGCAAAAGTTTGTATTTTATGTATACAATTTAGTTTGTTAGTTTTACATCATCAATTACTTTCAGAAATATCACTTTAAAATGTAGTATATAAGACTTACGCTACCACAAGCAAACAAATATTTTACCTCAAATTATGTCATGCCATTCATCATAATAATAAGGTCCACCTTTCTAACTAATCTTTTCTTGACGTAATTGGAAATAATTGAAAATAGTCAAAGAACAATCTACAGAAAGAGGAAGCTCGGTGCTTTCGAAAGATATGCACTCCACTTCTCGATGGAAATATTTTGCCAACTCTCTTTTTGCAATGGCCACGCTATAACACGAATAAAACTTGATTTAAAATAGTAAAAAAACTTCTGAAATTAACAATTTATATGACAAAAGAAACGATGAAACAATATCTTACAATGACATAACAACTGTCACGTTAATTGTTCATTGTTTTCAATATAACACCACTTATGACAGTAATGGGGATATTTTTCGTTATCAGAAAGAAGTTGCAACTTCTATTCAATATTAACTTCTAAAAAACAGATATTGCCCTTGGGGTAGTGCACATAAGTGATGCCCCACATATGCTGTACTGTAAAAGTATGCTGGATGCTTGGAAGGTTATCCACTTCTTGCATTGAACATCGGAAGGACCCGGTGCTTGATGATAGGCGTTAGTCTGCTAAAACTCATTCACTCCTTCTTGCAGTCGGACATCGGCAGCGCTCTGTGCGTGATGTTGGGTGCCAGTTTGCGGGATGTCATTCATATCTTGTAGCAGTGAATATCGGGAGCGCTCTGAATCTGATGTTGGGCGCAAATTTGCCGGAGATCATCCCCTTCTTTTTACACTGAATGTCCGCTGAAATTTGTGCCCGACTTTGAGAACCGAACTGCTGGATCTTCAAGGTAGAGTCAACGACTTTTTGCAGTGCACATCGACAATATTCATGGTTTACTGATTAGCGCCGTCCTGCTCAGTCTATGAATATCAATCACAGAAAACATGAAAACATCGGCGGAACACTGACATAATTCATTTTGCAGTAAATGTCGGTGAAACCCTAAACATCTGACGAAACTTGGCATTTTTCACTGTGCAGTAACCATCAAGGGAAACATGGCATCATTCACTTTTCAGTAAACATCGGCGGAACGCTGGACATCAGCCGAACCCTGGGATTATTCATTGTGCAGTAAACATCAGCGGAATGCAAGCCTAATAATGAGCGCCAGACAAATCGGTATAGAGAACGTTATTTACGTCTTTGCAGATTGCAGAGAACATCAGTGACACGTTGTGCCTGCTGATACACGCCTATCTGATTAGTCTGATTGAGGTCATCCGCCTATTTTTTCAGTGAACATCGGAAGCACCCTGGGTCTCTTGATGGGTGCCAGTTTGCTGAGCCTGGTCGAGGTCATTCACTTCTTCGTGCTGCCCTTGGGTCGCGAGCTCGTGCACTATTTATTCGGTGATGGGGCCACAACTAACGTACAACACCAGTTACAACATTTAGTCAAACTTCCACGGGCCAAGATGAATGCTGTACCAGCTGTCGTCAGGAGATCTCGTCGCTATTTTACCCCCCGCAGGTACTTATGAGGAACTGCAAAGGATAACTCATCTCAACATGATTCTATGACACTGATTCAATATTTACTTTTTCTTATATGTACTATATGCGGAAGATTATACATAGTATAAAGGAAAATATGAAACAGAGAAAATCTATTTCGGAATTTCAACATAAATACACGTTTTGGAATCCCTGATTAGTTAGTTTGAAAAAGTGATCTATTAAAAATGATCGCCGTTTATGAACAACACTAGCGCCTAAACTATTTGTAAGATTTTTCTTAAATTAATATTCCCCGATTGATGTGTTTGGAAGATTTTGAAAATCATTGATTTTTTGAAATTTTTATTTTTATGTTGCCTCTGGGACATTTTTAATTTAGTAAAGATGTCTACAATTTTTTCTATAAATTTCTTGTGCAAAATAGAGTGAAATGCACTTATAAAAGTGACAATGGTCCGAGTTTCACTGTTAATTCGAAATTTAGGATGTTTTTACGCATTATCACAATCGTGAGTTCAATTGCTTCAAGTAATTTTTGATAATGTTTTTCGAAAAATCGAATGTATTCGTGAAGCTAGAGACGACAAAACAGCAGGTATTTTCTCGTCCATACTTTCACGCGAATTACGCAAAAGTACTCATATTTTTGAAAACTTTTAGTTAATCTTATTTCAAAATATATCTTTAAGAAACACATTTCATTAAGTAAAAATTCTTTATCTTTTTATTTACATCTTTTGAAGTACATTCAACCAGAAATGCAATAATGGATACATTTTGCGGTAAATGTGCGTATTAAAGGCGTGAGTGATATTGAATGAATATACTGTTCTACACATCCACTAATTATTATGTGATTCCCTCCATTTGTTCGTATGTTGCAATTTTCACAAACATCAGAGTACATTGGGGGTATTCAGGTGCACTTATTCCTTAATTTGTATAATATAAGTGAGACAGTTGGTGTGAAAAAATAAGATCATTTATCATTCTTTCACGCACATTAAACAATCATTGCTCCTTATAATATTTCCCCTATGACGAACAATTTATACATATAAATTTAAAAAAAAACTATATTACAGAATGTTAAAACAACCAGACGTCTTTTTGAGCAATACAAACATGTATATATTTTATAATGTTTGTTTGCTGAAGGGGATGACTATATTTAATTTGAAGTACTATGTCTTTATCTAACACGTTCTAATAAACGTTTTTATTAGTCACTTGCAAAAGGTTTAATGATATTTCTACAAAAAATCAGTTTGTTTCTCACTTGCTTCTCTGTTAATTGTCTCGAGCGGAATGTGCAATATAACCTCACCAGCCGTTAGTCGTGTCCGTAGAGTCCGACTCTAGAAGAACTCACTCTCCGATCCAAGCGCTGGTTGTACGGCCGTGCGATAGCCGTCCTGGTCAGTTCCTCGCCTCTCCCTGTCACACTGCCATCCGCCATGATCTACTCCACTAGACAAAATAAGATTGTATCTTTGCAAACACTCACCACCCCAAGAGATGGTCGGTGTTTATTCTCTGAACTCAGTAGCCCATGTGAGTTCAGAAAACACTAGCCTAGGTGTTGTTGTCTACATGTAGGCGGCAATCGGGTGGGCATTTGAATTCATGGTGCCTGTCTCCTGTGAATGGCATTTTGTGATTGGTTACAATGAACATAGTACTAAATGTTTTGGAACAGATGGGATAAATGTCATTTTGCTGTATTTTGTTTTTCAAAATTAAAACTCTGTAATTATTGACATTCCTCTCACGTCGTTAATATTTACTCTTTGTAGCAAATGTATAGATATGTATATGTGATGAAGTCTTATAAAGTTTTACGGAAACTAAAAAGTTTTCTGTGAATACGAGTTCAAATTTTCTAATTTTCAGAGTCTCTGAAACATGATTTTCTCAAAACAAGGTTCTGAATTTTTCCTTCAAACGTTTTTTGCATAGTGCTAAATGCACTGCCAGAAAAGTCACATTCTTGTATTATTTTGCTTTTTTTGAAAAAATATTCAAAAGTATTTAAAAAATACATTTTATTCCGATAATGTCCACATTTTTAGCGATTTGTGTACACTAGTGTTTTTGTGGGTGGAAGTGCTTTAACTGACTTACGTTGAAGGTTTTTCAAAAACTCAAAAGTTTTCTCTGAAAAGAGCTTGAAATTTCTCATTTACAGAAACGCTTAACCATTTTCTTTAAATGCCTCCCAAATAAAATTTGTCAACGAAAATTTTCATATGGATGAGGTTTTACTGTTATATAATATTTTTAAAATAATATTTCTTTTTTATTTATTAGGAAACCGAGAAATTGAGAAAATGTTTTTAAAATGTTCATTAGGTGGTGATAGATGGCAGGTGGGAAAATAGTAAGGAAAGATCAAAAAGCTAGCCCAGAACAAAGAAATTAGAAAACTTTCGAGACGCCATTTGAGAATGTCATTCTGTAGCATCCCTAGTTATTTCCATGCAACTTTGTTTCTTATTATTGCGATAGACCTTCAGTACTTTTGTTAAAAATATTAGTTACTGGAAAGATTACATTACATTTTTATATGTTGTTATAAATAAAATTTGCTAGTTGCCCGCTCCATCCAAAATGCTTCGAACAAAGTTATACAAAAGTTTCCTCCAGAAAGTATCACATATATTGCTTAAGAAGTAGAAATAAAATACTCTCATACAACACTGCTATAAATTAAATTTGTTGTCAAAGACTCTCTTCATGAATATTTCAATAATATTAGAGCAGTTTTTTATACATAAGGAATTGTACATAAGGAAAACTGTTATTCTACTACTAGTGGTAGAATTTATAAAATTTCATTTAATTTTCTATTGCAATCCTTCAGGAAGATTCCTTTGGCATCATTCAAGTTTCCCGAATTATTCTTGCAACACCATACTGGATGAAGAGGAGAAGAGCAATACAGCTGACGTAATTGCTCCTGAAGCTGCTGAGCACGATCTCCTCTATTTTCACCATCACGTTTTTAATTTTAGACAGGGAAATGGAAATACACATTAAAAGGGTACTTAACCCACCTTTCAATGTTAATTCTCTAATAATGTAACTTCATCAAATAACGGAATTTAGAAAAAGAAGACATGTAAGTAATGTTGGCATGTACTCATTCTATCTAACGTAGGGGAATGTTGAATATAATACGTATTTGTAGAAAGACTGTTTATACATCACTAACAAGGCTTAAATTTGATGTACAAGATGTTCAAAATAACGATATGTTGACTGAAAATGATTGATCACAATCATTCAATATATTTGCTAGTTATCGTTTCTGGTCCTCCGACCTTAGGGGCGCGGCTATGTTAAATTATTTACGATGGTACGTTACAATTGTGACTGTCCATTAATTGTTCATATTTTTTTCTGTCCAATTTTTTTCACCTTGTTTTCATATGCAATTCTATCCCCTTCGTGACAAATATTTTCCAAGAATTTATTCTTTTTATGAAAAAAAATAAACTTATGGATACTATTTTCTGCAAATATGATTTGTAATTTTACAAATTACAGGTATGTACTAAAGTATTAATATAAAAATTTATTTTCTTAGTTTTTTTTCCTTTTCTGCTGTTAATAGTGTTAATAGCAATTTGTGTAGTTCATTGAAACCTCATACATTGTACAATATAATAGCTACATAAATCGCTTATATCTGTTCTGCGTGTTCTTCTAGTTGCACGTCAACACTTTTTGTGAAGGAATGTGTTGTCATGGCTATTTGTAGAATCTTTAATTCCAAAACAAATGTGTTGTCAGAATTTAATAGTACTTACACTGACCAAAGAAAAGTGGAAGAGACAATATTTACATTTTACAACAATGTGGCATAGTAAGTTCACATTTACTTATTTTTACTACTGTGCTACTGAACTGCGTGAGGGACTGGCACAGTTCCTCACCCACTTCAGTAGCTCCCTACAGTTATACACTCCAGAAGAAATGTATTGTTTGTTAGTAATAGTTTATTCGCGCGCGCGCGCGCGCGCGCGCGGGACGAGCCGCGCATTGGCTCTGTATGCATTATGTATTGATTCATCTCATTATATTAATATGAATCTAAAGTGTGTTCACCTTTCGTTTTCGTAATGTATGTATGTGATACCTTATTCCTTCCAGCAACTGTCGAAGACAGAAAGACAGTGCAAGGTTAGTTCTTGAGGCTAGCTTCACCAGCGGGAAAACTATGATAATACGTTTTTATTTTGAAATTAAAAGGTTGAGCGCAATAGTGTTCTAAACACTCAAAAAAATAAAAAAATAATTATTGACACCCTTTGTTATCTAAGAAGGTGAACTACCTTTGTAAATTGATGGTTCGATTAGTTTTTCTCCATAAAGTAACGAACCATTTTGTAAATGCGCCGGCCGCACGGGGATTTGGCCTCGGCGAACGACGCCGCGAAATCGCGACAGGGCGGTCTGTAGAATCTCCGCAGGGTGAAGGTCTTTCGTTACCGGAAAGTTTAAAAGGTATTCATATTATACATACATTCTCGACACATAAATAATTTCTGGTTCACACGTTAAACAATGTCTTGTGGCATTGAAGAGCTCTGTTCCTGTATATTGGGCCTTAATTCTTCTTCCGTATGAAGATATGTCGCATACATATGATGCGAACAGTCATAAATCTGCAAAGAAATAAATCCGAAAAGTACGCATACACTAATAATTGGTAAAACAGAGCATGACAAGACGGGGCAGAATTCGATGAGAAAGGAATAGGGTCGGGCAGTGCCGGGCAAAGTGGACGAAGAGATCGAGAGCGATAAAGTAAATATCAACATTAAGAAGCGACACTTATGTTTTTAACGCTTCCGGCAAACAAATATTTCTTATTTCTCATGTTATTACGTGTTTCACAGCAGGCTGTAATGTGAAACTTTAAGAATAACGAATTTTCATACTAACGTATGTGCTTAGTAACGTATGTACCAAAGCGGTTGAATCACAATTACAACATTCACGATAGTTATTAATATATCTAGAGCTCACACAAACGTGATGGCGGGGATTGAGGAAGGAGTCGAGGACCGGATAAGGGCGGGAGTGAGAGCAAGAAATTGCACTTATCCCATGTCCTCACGTCTTGCTAACTGGGGTTAACTTGGATGGGGGCCGAGTCCATTTTTTCAGCGGACAACATAGCGTAACAACATCAAATCTGAGGTAAAATTCGTGTTTTTTAAGTTTTGACTTTTCAGTTATTTCCTTTGAACCACCTTCTTTGTTTATAATCAAATTCATGAATTTGCTGATTGCATGAAGGTTAATGCGAGAACACCTACAATGATGCTCCCACACACAAAAACGATCCAGATGAAGAGTTATGAAATGAAACGATCTATTCAATCTATTTCTGTTTTACGTTAGAGCTAGAAATCAATTAGCTTCCTCAGCACGAATCTGTTGGGCTGGGACCTGTAATTCAAGTTTATATGTTTTTCAATTCTATCCTCTTTATCCATTACAATAATCGGTTTAGCGGGTATTGAGCAGACATCACATTTTTGTATATCAATGTTGATATTCTCCGTTTTAAAACTGACAAAAGTTTATTTCTGAAATTCCTACATCTATGACTTAAAGTTTCTAGCAGCATATGGGCAACATTGGATTGAACGGTGAGCTTTATTCGGAATAGTTAGCGCAGAGCACATTACTTATACAATAATTATGATAGTAACAACAACAACAAAAACAATAATAATAATAATATTAATAACAATACTACTACTACTACTACTACTACTACTACTACTACTACTACTAATAATAATAATAATAATAATAAAGATAACTGTGCCAAAATTACTTCTTAATTTTTGCATTTTATCTTAGGTTAGCAGAACTTTTATTACATAATAACATGAAGTCGAATGTTATGTGCAACATTCTTGGAATACAGAAAAGTAGTTCTCAAAAAAATGGTTCACTGAACCACGGTGTGGGTATAAATGAGCTACTATGGTTAAGTGAACATTACGAGTATTTTGAACACAGTTCTACGATTATTAATAAACATTCCGAAACACACTATTTATGATGAAACGTTTCATGACAACTCACACAATCATCCATTTTTTAAGATGAACTTTGAATCCAGAATTATGGAATTTTGCAATTTTGTGAGTAAGATTTTTTGCAATTTTGGTAGTTAAACCATAGTACATAGTGAGATCAGTTGTAATCTTTATTCTTCTAACATGTAACTTTTCTTCCTTGTTAAAAAAGTTAATTACAGGAACCGAAATTAACAAGTTCTACACCCGTATTACAATGTTCTCTTTGATTACCTGAATCCTTTTGAATTTGGCAATGTTCCTTCCTGAACGTTTGGAACGTGAGTTCCGACTCATCGCCTTTCGGAATATTCTCCTGTTGCACTGTGTCACTCACCTCCACCGCATTGCGTACAACAGACATAGTCGGAAACAAACATATCTATCTTCAATTTTGTAGTTTTAAATTTTATTATTGCAATTTTCGAAAAACTGAGCAATACCAGAAAATAGGACTAGCACCATATTTTTTACCGTCCCTAATAACTGAGGCGGAGAAAATTTAAAGAAAATTTTTTAGCGGTTTTTGAAAACAAATCTTTAATTTGAAGCACAAATTACGCAAAAGCAAGGCATATTTAAAAAATGTATATTACTTTTTATAAGAGTTAATTTTGTACAATATACTTTGTCTGCGGCAAAAGTTGGTATCTTCAATTTTGTAGTTTTAATTTCTCGATGTAATTTTCGAAAAATCGGAAATGTCAACGACAATGTGATCTGCACCACTTTTAAAAGGCCTTCGCAATATTGCGAGAACGTAAAAACGCTTTCACTGATTCGTGCAAAAGAAATTTTTGATATGATCAAAACATTAAGTCTGTTAGCACACATTGGCGAGAGATGTGCTTTCCTACATTAATTATTTTAGGAAAATATCAGTTTTACTTTGTTTGAGGGCGGCGACTCTGCACTTTAACACCTGACTTGAAACAAGCATATGAAGTGAACAAATCATTCCCAAATACTTCATACTTTCAAGAAATCTGTTCCTTGACTTCTTGACATAAAAGTACGAAGCATATTTCTACCCCAATATTCTGAGTAGCAAACTCTGATCCTTGGAAATGTCTCCATTACTTTCAATGCCACCTTCAATGTCATCTTCAGTGAGATTTTGAAGTTTACGAAGTATTTCTTGTGCATCCAGCCCCTTTTCTCTACACATTACGCACAGATTTACTCACACGCACAGCTTATTATTATATTATTCAAATCATAGACTGCGAAAACACCTCTACACGTCTATTGATTCGAAACGAAACAGATTGAATCCGGCGATTTCTAACAGATCGCTATCATAATGCATCGAATTTCAAGGAGTCAATATCAATCTGAAAACAAGAGGAGTAATATTTCCTCCGGATATATGAGACAAAAAATTGCCATAGAAAAACTTGTACTGTGTCAATATATCACTTTTCTAGGTATATGTAGAAATGTTCCCCAATATATGAAAATCATAGGATTGGGCTTTAGAACACGTGAAGTTGTTGTACTAAAGAACTCGCTAACAAAGGATCCACTTTCTAACTGTTAAACCTAGAACACTAATTTGAAGCATGTTAAAATAAAGCATGATAAATGTCCGAAGTAAATCAACATGCCTTGCCACCAATCGCTACACACGTGTTGCGCTGCAGTGCGTGCAGTGCTTGTGATACACTTGAATTCATCAAACTTTCTCTTCCACACGCTATATTTATAATGTGTGTTAGAGAAGATACCTGGTAATAGACATGATGTGCTGTTTAAAGTTCTTTGATTAAAAGAGATTCCCACACGGTAGCTTAACTATTATAAATACGTAGCTCATATGTTTAATAGTGAGATACACTGTCCGAATTTTCAGGTAACGATAAAATGTGCACCCATATAAATAATCTCTCAGGCAAGACTTTATTACGCTGGTTGATCAAAAACATATTTACTTTTGAACATACAATTAATGCGAATAAGATAAGTAGTAAAATTGGAAACTAGAACTGTGTTTTTACAGTTAATATTGGCTTGTACCTGAGTCTGCTAGAGGATCAAGCGATGAGTCTAGTGGACGTCAAAAAGGTTATTTTCTGACCGTGGCCAATTCTTATTGCAGTGAACACGAGTGACTCCCTGGTTCTGCAGGAACTTCATGTAGAAACACAGTTTGCCAACATTTTAATTGTACTTTATCACATGAATTTTCTTGTATCTCCACAGTTTGTTCTAATTAAGAAGAGATGTGTAAAATGATGTGTGTCTGTGTATAAACTGAATTTACTAAAACGTATATCGTAGTTAGACGAATCTAATGCGCACCTCTACATTTAAAACTTAAAATTATGAACAATAATGGTTTTGTAACGCACGTAATACGCATTAATAACATAATATTAATAAGTACATTTTATTTAAATTTATGTATACCAACAGTGGATATATCATACACCTAATTAGCATTCTTTACTGTTAATTGCCTTACGGTCAACCGTTTTACGATTTAATGAAGCAACACAAGACAATTTTCTCTGTTTACAGTTTATCTTCTAACTAGAAACCCCTAATAAGAAGCCAATGATGAAACGAAGTTACACATGTCAAATTGAACTTGCTTGTTAAATGAAACATTATGTAAAACAAATTATTTATGATCAGCGTGAGTACAAGTTTGTTTGAAGATTTTAATTTGAATTTATTGGTTGAATTTAAATATTTAGGTAAGGCAATTTATCAAGGATAACCAAAATTTGTTGGTAGAATTTAAGAATGCGACAGTGAAACAATACAGAGAAGTAATCTTCAGTTGGAAGGCAAAGAGTCCTCTATTCATAAATGGAGAGACCCTCATGTCATACTCCTAAGTTTTAATCAGGTGGTGTGCACTGCCGGATTCAAACGGGCACGTATTGAATGATTACGACCGTAGAACAATACAGAGCAGTACTATCCAGTTAGAAGGCAAAGAGCTGTTAAGCATACTACACATAAATCGCGAGATAAAACATTAATTAACATGACATTTTGAGGCACACTTATTGGGAGGCCTCTTGCATTGTACCACGGCACACCTGTTGGGAATAGCTGGAATAGGGAAATCTAATATCCCTAAGTGATATCTGAAACTATACCACTCGTGAAATTAAAACCAATTAAAACCAATAGTGTTTAATTATACACACAAAATATACCAATTAGGGTGGTGTACCTCGATAAGTTTATCGCTGTTTCTATTCGATTTTTTCATAATAAACTCTGACTCATCTATCTTAGGAGACTGTATACATCGATCGCTATGTCGATGTCCAATAAATCCTGTACGCACTATAATATATCTTCTATGATTTTAATATAGTTTTCAGTTATTTTCCATTTTTGGCGCATTTTGGACCTCTGACGTAATTTCATTCGTGAAATAGACCTTGTCGATAAATCCTCGCCTCGTGATTCCGCGATTTATCGACAATTTCCAAAGCACTAGTGGTATTACCTATGACTATTGCATTCGTGAAATTAAAATCAATTGTGTTTAACTACACTTAAAAAATGCATAAATGCGGTGTTTCTCAAAAAGATTATCGCTTTTCTATCCGATTTTCCTTATTGTTTCTCCCTTCTGGCCAATCATAGTCATGTTCATGTCTGTTAATGTCTAATGAATTGACTCTAGTACAATATAACATAACCGCTTTATTTAAACATATTTTCAATATTTGCGCATTTTGAAACTCTGTTGGACATAATTTTACTCCTGGAATGTTCCTATTAAATGTCACTCGTGCTTTGGAAATTTTCTAATAAATTCCCTCCTCGCTTCACGAGTCGGGAATTTATCGACAATTTACAAAGCACTCGTGTTATTACCTACTATAAAATTCGAGTTTTAAACATTTTTTTAGTTATTTCTTTCTCATTGTTCGTTGTGCATTAGTGAAGTTGCTAATGTCATGAAGGTTAATGCAATGTGGCTCTGTAAGGATACTCCCCACACTAAAACGACTGAGAAGAAAAGTCACGCAATAGCATGCCGTTTTCACAAATCATGAAACGATACATTAACAATCCATTTCCTTTGCATTAGCGTTAGCAGGCATGTCATCATTTGGCTTCCCCTGCACGAGACCATTTGTGTTGGTCTGAGGTTCATTTCTTCCTTGTTTCTATGTTCAGCGGGTAGTCAGCACAGATATACATATTGTTCCATCCGAATGTCGACATTCTCACTTACAAGACTAGTACAAATTTACTGCTGCAATTCCGACATTCATGGCTTAAAGTTTCTAGCCGCACCTGGATATCACTGGATCGAACGGTAAGTTCTATAGTGAGATTCATTGTGAATAGTTTGTGCACAGCATTTACTTATGTAAAATATTGAAAACACCTTTTTTGAGAAAAATATTAGTAGTATTTTCTCATTTTATAGTACAATTTAATGGGTCACAAAAACAATTCTTTGTAACTTTGTTGAATCAATAAGACAGATTCCATTAAGGAAAACATTTCCCTCTTCTCTATTGTAATTGTAGGAATAGACAAGTAGACGTTTTTAAGGAAACACCTCTTTATTGATATCAGGGGGGAAATCCTGGTATTTCCATTAAAATATTTTCATCATTTTATAACCTTCTATACACAAAATGTACGAAAAAAAAATTGTTTTCTTTAGAGAGCTTCCCGAAATGTAAAAGTACACGAACTCGTGACAAAACAGTTTTCGCACTAATACTCTCATACCAAGTATCATGAATCATAAATATTATCCTTTTTATTAATTGCAGAACATTTTGGCTGATTTGCTGCATCTTATCTTGGGCATCATCGTTCTACATCATTTATCGATCATGGGGCGATTTTACGGGTGATCATGCAGCTAGCTTCAATGTAGAAACTGACCGAATCAACTGGAACACAACATTTCCCTCAGTCACGGTTTGCGAATACGCGCGAGAGTATAAAGATTTGACTCCCGAGTTTACAAACTGGCTCTATGAAACTTATAGGTACCAACATTTTTTGTGTTATTGTTCAGAGTTATTGTTCAGAGCATTTTTGTTGTTGAAGGCCGCTAGTTTGTTTTTCAATTGTCTCTTGAAAATAATTTTGGACACGTTAAATCAAAAACATGCTGGTCATTATAAAATTATATTATGGACACTTCCTCCACACAGGACTGATATTCCTAAAGAAAAATTTCTGCGGAGGCTCGATTTAGTGAGACTGGCACGCTACTTTGAAGGATACGAAATAGGAAGTGGATCCTATTATCGCAGATTGTGTGCATCTAAGAAAAATTTCTGTCCCACGTCAGATCTGGAAGTAATCGTTTCTAAGGTATGATTAATCATTGTATCACCAAGCCAGATGGTAATGATTATGTAGGTTTTCAAAATGCTTTAAAATTAAATAAGAACAATTTCTTGAGCATTTTTTTCTTGATATATGATACACTTTATTAAATGGTTCTATAATAATTTCTTTCATTTGATCTGGAAAGTATTTTAACAGTTGAACCAGTATCCCTCCTGGGCCTGGGTATCTATTATTTTTCATTCCACTCAGGGCGTTTTTTAATTATTTTAGAGTTGTTTGGGGGATGTCTTCATGTGCATTATCTGCATTATAACTGATGTACTTGTATCCTGCTCTGTCCTCTCTCAAACGTCCTTCAAAATATACCTCCCACTGTTTAATGGTGATCGTTGTCATTCTGGATTTACATGACAATTTACAGTTTTTATTTCTTTTATCGTTTTCCATGCTTCTCTAGACTTATTGCTTTCAATTAACCTATTTTCGCCAAAGCATTTTCTTTCCCAAACCTGTGTCTTGACTTTTGTTAACGCTCTTTTGACCTTTCTATTGATATTACAACCTTCTGATCTTCCTTGGGCTCTTATGAGCTTAGCCACTTTTTATATTTAACTTTCTTCTTTTCAATAATTTGCTTCAAATATTCATTCCACCAGTATGTTTTCCTTTCCTTCATTTTGGGCTTTTGACCTCCATGATGCTTTTTGTTGCTTTAAACGATACTTCATGGATTACTGTTTTTATTTGTTCATATAATCCACTTGCTGGCCTGTCGGTTGATATCGTTAAGGTAGTGGTTCCGTAGCGACCTCAGACAAGACCGCCGTTTCCAGTCCCACGTCGGTCATCAATGTATTTGTGTATATACATGTGTGCCGTCCATACACCTCTCACCACCATCACCATCATCATCATCAATAATTCATACCCCAGGGCTAAACACATTGGGGGATAAAAATCGGGATTCAACTAAAATGCAGATCCCTCATAGAAATGTACTTGCACCGGCTGCACTCGTGGTCCGAGTTGGCATAAACGCGAAAATATCACTGTTGGCCGATCTGCAGTTTTGTAGAATTTATTTACCAATCAAAATTTATTTAGCAATTAAGTCCATTTATTTTGTAAGCTATCCAACTGATATATTTTTGGGGTATATGGAGCATGAAATTCGGTATTTTTATGTGTATTTAGTAAATATAAGTACATTTGCTGACCACGTGTCTTTAATAGTCAAATAAAAAAACACTGCAGAATAGCCAGCAGAACGCTTTTACGTAGACTGTGGACATTCCGTTCTATAGCTCTTCGGTGAAAGCGGAGTCTTTTCTGAGAATACATTGCGAGGTGAGGCTAGGTCCGCTCGTGTAGAGCGCACATATCCGACGCGAGTAGTGAGTTGCTGAAAAAAGAGAACAAATGAGACACTCCTGCGGGATTGTTACTCAGTGCGAGAACTGAGTATAAAAATATTTTATTTCATGTTTAATTTTAACTTTGTGACTCCCTCAAAATTATTAATTGAACGTTTAGAAAACATTTTTGTGCTACATGTAGATTAAGTTCAAATGTTTTCGAACATATATTATACCGTATATATTGAGGTTAGAATTTGTATTCTAAACGCAACTTGTTTTCTCATATTACAACTTACAGTGCACTTTTACATTCTCACTAATAAAACAACTTCATGTGCACTTACACATACTCGTGTACTGCTAAGGCAAAATATAGAAAATATGGAAATGTTGCGAGAGAAAATGGCGATTTTTCGATTGAAAAACTTATTGCAAAGCCAGCATATATACCCAATATATTTTACATTAATATTTATTTTGATTAGTTTGTAAGAACTCAGCCCGATACAATTTAATGACGGAAAGCTATTTCTTTTCGATATTTTCAAATTGCTTAAAACATTAAACGAACAGCTTTAAGGAATGTATTAGAATAGAAAATTTATAAATAGATTTTATTATTTTTCAATTTATCATGTATGTATTAGGATAAATTATATATCTATATTGATATGTGATTTGCTTTTCAATGCCTGCAAACAAGCATTGAAATAAATACGGCTTATTGTTTCAGTTTCGATTGAACTGCACCAACATATTTGAGGAATGTCAATGGAACGGGATTCCTTTCAACTGCTGTGAATTCTTTCATCCAATTGACACATTCCTTGGAACTTGCTTTGCAATTAACAATCAAATAAGCAGGTACGGAATTCTTTAACCAATAGAATTAATGGCGAATTGAACAACAGGTGCTGGTGCGTTTGATTCTTGAATTGCGTCCGTTTGAAACGAAATGGAACCGAACAAAACTACTTAAGTGAGAGTAGTCATCACGTTTTTTTCGTCATACATTCTTGATTATATTAGTGAATTCTCGGCTATCAGGCGAAACGTCGGCACCCCAGCCAACGACGCGGCGTCTCCCGGATAGCCGAGAATTCATGGATTCGAGCCGCGGAAGCTTGCGTATGATTATTTTAGTGGCAATTGTTTCACTAAATGAATTCTGAAATGCTTCTATATAGGAGACTCGTAACCATTCTTGGGACCAAAGTGAACATATATTGTGTTAAATACGTACACTGTTCTGCATTTCTCATAACACTTCATAATATTTTTCTAGGGGCCAGTCATTCAGCATGATTTCTAACGTGGAGAACGGTCCCGGCATATTGCGTGTTAAAACCCGCACTAGTTGTCAGGTGTTTATTACAGGACCACATGATGTGCCTGATTTTTGCTTCTCAGGTTCAGAATGCTTTGTCGTTGATAAATTTCCAGCCACAATGGTTCGAAGCGTATCTTTAACTGAGGTAATAAAATGAATTTATATAACTTAAAACTTGTATGAAAGGGAAACTGACTCCATTAAATAACAACTCATGTATGACATACGCTAAGAAAATATGACGCTTTGGTAATTTAGAAGACAAATCCTTACAAAAACCTGTAAGTCTTACTACTGAATAGATCACGCTCGTCCTGCATTAAGAAGATTTTAGAGAAAAAATGTAAAGGATAGCAAATTTTTTTATATTAAAGCTTTAGTGAGAACGATTTTGACGTTCTTCCTATACATCTCTTCTCCTAGTAAACGGTTTTAAACAAGTGATATACCAAACAAGTAGTATTAGACACTTTCCATTAGATTGGAGGTTACTAGTCACTTGAATAGATAGCAGAATTGCTTTTATTTATAAGATATTATGAAATTTGCATTTCTGAAATATGCAGCTAGAACGGGACGATGGTGTCATGCGCAACAAGAAAATATCACGGGAAATCGATAAGCAGCATGTTTTACTTCCAGATCATTGTGTTGTGTGATCGTTAAAACAATTGTTTGTGACTATCAATTGTAAGTATTCAATGTCCTCCCTCATATATATAATTATTATATCTACTGAAACATGAAAGAGGTAAAGGTGTTCTGATTACTTGAAAATTGTATTTTATATATTTTGGTACATACATTAAGGTAAGGTTAATAACAGGATTTGATGTTACAAGCCAAAACTATATCCACGTATATATGTTGTAAAGAACTTGGTAAATATAAAACACAATTAATGCCCATGAATATGCAGTATTTTCTACCCTTCAGTTTCTACAGGTCTTCCTTTGCCTCAATCACACGGGGTCAGTTAGTTCTGAAATATTTGAAGATAAAACGAACACGCAACAGCCACTACGCATTCACAAATATTACCATAGCGAATAAATAAGAAAGTGTGTATCCTAGGGCTTTGGGATATACGGTATGTCCAATAGTGGCAATGTTGTATGCTTTAAAAAAATCAAAGTCTTAAAGTTAGACTTGTGACATTTTTACAAGAGATGTATCAGTCTCATTTGTTGTAAGCCTGAAAACCTCGTTTGGGTTTTGAAAAGGAGAAACTGGATCAAGCGTTATCCGTAAATGCGATGGAAATGTATACATGTAAGACCCTTACAGCCAAGGAATACACGTTGTTTGGACGACCGATAATTAAGTTATAATATTACATGTTTGATGACAACGCTATTCATTCGGAAAACACGGCCCCAACAACATTCCATGCAGGAGGTGACGAAGGCATTGGAAGTCATGATTCTGTGAGAATAACCAAGTAATCCCTCTCCCGATATCCGCCGAATAGAACGAATGCAGTTGAGACTGGGGTAATAGCTCGATAATAGGGAAGCGTGAGACTTATAATTTTGACGGCTTTGTATTGCATGAAGTAAGACGTCTAAGGTATAATTATAATTACAGTTGTAATATGTAATTTAAAATAAATTATAGTGTTAGAAAGGGATTTACATTAGAATAGATCCGTAGATGGGGAGGATTTTTAGCAGCTGAGGTTGAAGGTAGTCTCGTATATGTGTTACCATCCTAAGATTAGCCAACGCATGTCGAGGTAGCGCATTAACTTAGCTGCAATTATAAAATTTTATGAAAATACCAAATACTTTATAATACCCCGGGAACATTTTTAAACCTACTCTGACGTTAGGCAAGATCACAATAATAAGGACTTCAACGAGGACATCCTACATCAAGCAGGAAATTGTGGTAGTCTTTTGAGAAATCATCATAGCATGCGAAGATCCCAGTGAGCTCACGAACTTTAAACCAGAACCGTACGGAACTACAAGTGTTGTATAGAAGGAAAATTTAATCATATCATTAACGAGCACAATATAGTTTGAAACAATTATGACTAATTTGTTATTATTGGAAAAGAAAACGCTGATAATTTGTGGTTAGTTGCCATCAATTCAATAGGTGGTTTCAACCAATAGAACTTCCAGGAATCGTAACAGGTAAAAAGGTAACATTCATTAAAACAAATAGTTCCTCTTCAAATTTCAGACAAAGTTTATTTACTCATATACATTCTCTGATTACTCTAAGTGTAATGTTTTTACACTTATCGTAACGTTTCAGCTACTCCATATAGCCATATTCAGATATATGATTTAAAAAATGCACAATAAAAAATTGATTATAGCGTAGATGTAAATTTACGGTGGTATCATTTCCATTACAGTTGTGTATGTAAGTTGACAGAAGCTTACCTTTATCTTATATAGAGTTGGAATGCAATTTTAAGTATTAGAAACTATTAACATTATTTACAATATTATAGAAAATGTATTAATATTGTGAGCGTGCGCAATTCTGCTGCTCCCTCCAGTCATCCGTCTAATTTAAAAAGACTGGAGACGAGCCAAGTATTTTAACCGTCAAAGAAGGGGGGAATGAGTAAGAGATAATTAATTTTCATTTTGATTATTAAAACGTAAAAGCAAATTGTCGTAAATTACGGTGAAGGTATTGAATTCTATCATAGTTTGTGTTTAAATTTTTATTTAGTTTTATACTAACGTCTCTGATGCAATTCTCGTGCCTTTCCGCACTTTATGGTCCAGAATCTTTACTTGCCCAAAATCCATGATGTGTCCTGTCTCAAGCTAATGTCTCGAGACGGAGTTAAGTTTTTGAAAAAAAAATGTATGTCCCTTTTTATGTCAGATACTCTTTGTTGACATTTCTATGGATCAGGCAAATATAATTTGGGGCAATGAGTGCAATTGATTTTATATACGACATTCTGTTTCTCCATTCTTGCATCTTTTGCAAAAGGCCAGTTTTTTCCAGTTTGGTTGAATAGTCACTTTGTGAAGGCTCGTTCATCAAACGGAAGTTCACTATCAAACGGGGTTTGTGTATGACTCATGCGTAAAATGGGTTAAATCGTTATGTGCTTTGTATTTTGGAGGATTTCTTCGAAACGTTGACAAATGAAACGCTTAAATACGGCCATTTTCAACAGGATTCTGTCCCTACCCCTTCTAAAGTGCTTATATGGCGTTTATAGAGGCGGAAGTATTTTAAACGTAGTTTGTGTCCTGCACGCTATTCTGATCGAACTCCGAGCGATTTAATTCTTTGAAGATTCTTGAAAGACACATACATGCGTCAAATTCCTACACCGAAGAATTAAGGCATACTTTACATAAACAGATCTCTGCAATACCACAGAACATCGTTTACTAAGAAAATCATAACTTGTATAGATGTCAAGAATGCATTAGAGCCAATGATGACTAGATCCGTTATGTACTATAATGTCAAAACAATTTGAACATTCCGGTAGCGAAAAGACACCATCTCTACCTTCTGCGATCGGCATGTTTCGATTTCCCGGCATCCGTAGCCTCGTTCGCTGTGGCCAAATCCCAGTATGACCAGCATGCTTATAACTTGGTCACACTGTAAAACCCGATTTAATACGTCAATAACTCATAACTTCAATTCGCTATTAGTAAACCATAAAAAATTGAGAATACATAAAAAAATATTATATAGCAACGGAGAAGGGATGTGGATAATAGCACAAAAAATTGCTTAGACTGAGGAGACAAAGTAACAAGTACGAGATAGTCTGTGCTATTCTGTAAAAGTACAAGTTCATATTAATCGTGTGTATGCTGTTCCACTCGCAGGTGGTGAATGAGCGTCGTTCTGCGGCGAGGCGACACTCCCAGCAGCAGAGATTGCCGTTTCCCAGAGGAGAACCCCTCACCCCTGTACGACCGTACTCCTACACGGGCTGCCTCTGGTAGCTGCGCAGCCAGCTCACCTCCGCCTCTGCAACTGCACATCTCCCTCATGCGCGCGTCGGTGAGTTCCTCAAGTCTCATCTGTGAGCTCCCGTTCTAAGACGAGAACCCCGCTAACCCTGTACGACCGGTTACCTACACGGGTCTGCCTCGTGGAGTGCCGCATTGCGCGCTTCCACTTCCGCCTCTGCAACTGCACATCTCCCCTCATGCCGCCGCTGTCGTGAGTTCTCAAGTTCATTGGACCCCTTCTTTAAGACGAAACCCGCCTCACCCTGTTACGCGGTCTCATACACGGGCCCTGCCTTCGTGGAAGTGCCGCGATGCGCGCTCACCTCCGCTCTGCAACCTGCAACCTCTTCCCCTTCATTGCCCCGCGGTCGGGCTGAGTTCCTCAAGCTCCATTGTGACTGTCCCTTTCTGTAGACGAGAAACCGGCTCGACCCTGTACGACCGCTAGCTCTGCTCACGGGCTGCATTCTCGGAGTGCCGCATGCGCGCGCTCAACCTCCGCACTTGCACGTGCACTGTCCCCGGTCATGCGCCCGCGTCGGTCTGAGTTCCTTCAAGAGCTCATTGGTGACTCCCTTCTTAAGACCGAAACCCGCTCAGCCTGTACGACCGCTACCTTTCTAACACGGCTGCTCCGTGGAGTGCCGCATTTGCGCGTTCACCTCCCGCCTTCTGCAACTGCACCTCTACTCCATGCCGCGCGTCCGGTGATGAGTTCCTCAAGTCTCATTTGGACTCCCTTTCTTAAGACGACGTAACCCCCTCACCCTTACGACCGGTAGCACCTAACACGGGCTGCGCTCGTTGGAGTCCGCATGCCGCTCACCTCCGCCTCGTGCAACTGCCAACCTCTCCCCTCATGCCGCGCGTCGGTGAGTTACCTCAGAGGGGGGGGTCTTTCAATTTTGGGGGACTCCTCTTAAGACGAGAACGCCGCTCACCTGTGACGACCGCTACTCCTACACGGGGCTTGCCTCGGCGAGGGCCGCATTGCGCGCTCACCTCCGGTCTGCAGACTGGCACGCTCTCCCTCATGCCGCGCGTCGGTAGTTCCTCAAAGTCTCATTTGTTGACTCCCTTCTGTAAGACGAGAACCCGCTCACCCCTACAGAACCAGTGACTCACTACACGGCGCTATGCCTCGTGGGAGTGCCGCAATGCGGCGCTCACCTCCGCTCTGCCAACTGCACTCTTCCCCTCATGCCGCGAGTCCGGTGAGTTCCTCAAGTCTCATTGGTTGACTCCCTTCTTAAAGACGAGAACCCGCTCCCTACCTACGAACCGCCTACTCTCTACACGGCTTGCCTCGTGGAGGGCCGCAATGCGGCGCTCACCCTCCGCATGCAAACTGCACCTGCTCCCCTCATGCCGCCGCGGTCGAGTGAGTTCCTCAAGTTCATTGTGACTCCCTTCTTAAGACCGAGAAACCCGCTCTACACGTTGACGACCGGTACTCTTCTCCGGCTGCCATCGTGGAAGTGCCGCAGTTAGCGCGCTCACCTCCAGAAATGGCAACTGGCACCTCCCCCTCATGCCGGCGCGTCACGTCGTGACCTCAAGCCTCATTGTGACTATCCTTTCTCAGAGGACTGAGTTAACATGCTGAGAACCTGCTCACCCTCTACGATCGCTTTCCCTATCACCGTGCAGTTTGTAACATGCTCTTGTGACCGGCGACCGGGCCGTCAGACCGGAGAGTTGGGAGCGCGACTGTTGCAAACAGTAGACTGCTGCGTAAACTGCGCGACTTTTGACTAGATCGTCCACATTAATATTTAATATATTATATCATATATATATATATTATATATATTATATATATATATATTATGTTTCGTGATGTGGTTATGCGGTATACTTGGGTGGATCAATCTTTCTGGTAAAGTTCTAGTGTAATCTTGATACGACATTCGCTGTAAGTTAATAATTATTGACCTCATCTACTCGGGTCGGAGTCAGGTAGGTGCATGTCAAGTTTATATGCAGCCAGGAAAAAGGCCTGGACGCTCTTGACACTGTTGTCAAATGTTTGTTAGGTCAGTACAAACGGTCTATGTACATTGTGAGAATCAAATTGAAAAGCTTAGTACTGCCTGAGACGTCTATCTACACAGAAATTTCAGCAACCGATCGCAACAAGCCTATTAAAATAACGATATATATATATATATATGTATATATATATATTGAAACGAAGAACGTTCCTATAATAAGAACTAGTAAAAAAATCACAAATTCTAAATTAAAACAAAACATTTGAGTTGATCAGTTCAGTAACTCCGCCGCCACCACCAACGGTGAAATCGGGGGAGAACCGGCGAGGCGAGCGACGGTTAGTGCAGTGCGGAGAGGCATCCGGTGAAGTACGGACGGGGCTGTGATGCGCCCAAGAGTTCCTGTAGTTATTAAATGCAGTTTGGAATAAGTGAGGCCGCCGAGTGTAGAACCAAGTTCCCCAAGGATTGATAGTGAAATGATTAGCGGAATGAAATTGCGCATCATAATTGAGAAAGACCAATAATATAGTAAATCGCGTGGCCGGTGGGCTAGTGTCGTGATCCCGCACTGGAACAACATAATAGTGAACAGTGCCGAACAGACATCTGTGCGAAGCCGAGAATGGTCACTGAAAATATTAGAATAGCCGACGAACATTAATCTCGCGTCGTTCGTTCCCGTATTTGTGAGACATTGTTCACACCGGCTGGGGCGGACCCCGGCGAAATCATCAGCCGTTACGTTTAATAATTGTTATGATTATTACAGTAAATTCAACCGTTCTGGTTGTAGAGAGTTTTGAAGTTGTTGTGTAAAAGAACTGGGATAGTAAGGCTGTAAGTTTCAACCCCATATATGCATAGATGACATCACATGGTAGCCATTAATGGTTTCAGTTGTGTTTGTTGCATGAAGACTTTACCAGTACAACCTTCTAATGCTAACATAACCCCTGGCTTCACTGGTTTGTAATGGGTATGTGAGACAGACTGCACTAGGGTAAATTTATAGAAGAATAATGTTTTTCCTTAAATGCTTGATTTTCAGATTCAAAATATGTGTGCAATATGGAAGGATTATTTTGTCTCTTGGATACTGCCAGACACTGGTTAATTCTCCGACAAAATTCGGATGAAACAACGGGCATATATTGCCCCTGCCTTCTGAATTGTAACTCTATGGACATACGAACTACTTATGAAGGATACAGGTAAATGACAAAGCACAATATTAGAAATTGTTTTTTTCACGCTTTTGTAGTCATTGTATATTTTTTCTGCATTCGAGTAATAAGTATGAGGCACACAGGGGCAATTTGTGTTGAGTGAATAATTGAAAAATTTGGTAGAGACAGTGGTAACTCTAAATATTTTAGCGGCTTTCTGATTAAATATATTTTCCTCCATTCCTTTATATCCTAAACATTTTTATGCATATAATGATGGGTAATATAAAATACTATACAAATATCTACGCATTTACACAAAGTAATGCCTGGGTAAAATTGTATTATATAAAACATGGAGTACTTTGACAAACATTTTTGTGTGTTTTATTAAACATTTTTTAAATTCAAAATTAAAAAAAAAACAAAGTGCATTCTATGATAAAGTTGTGATAAATCTTACAATTAGATTTTGTTTACAGAAAAGGAAGTTTCATTATGATCTATGACACGATGAATAAATGTCAAAAAGGGAAAATATGTTTTAGTGGAGATGTAAATCTTTCGGTCCCAGTGTTCTGGTAATTCATTCATTGCGTTTTGCTTCCATGTAATCCGCATGAATTCAAAGAAAGGACAGTTATGAACGCTGCGGGGAAATCTATGCAAACCTTAATCACAATTTTTTACCAATAGTTTAGCCTCCAAGTGGTTTATACTATCTTATCATGCACCATTAAATTGTAGTTTCAACTGAATTAAATTACCTTATTTTATGTGGTGAGACACAGGCCATGAGGCCTGTTCTTCCGTCTGACCACACAAATTTTTACTACTGTTCTTCTACCAACTAGCGGTGAAATGAGGTACTTCTTAGGCAAAGAAACTGGTGATTTGCATTTATTTCAGAGACTTAATTTACGCTTGAGGATCTTTTACATGTAAATAAAGTAGGACAGCCTGTTTCACTTCCCCTCCGAAGGAAAGTGTACGAAGGATTTTGTCGCCCTTAAAAATCCACAGCTTCAATCGAGATTTAACACGTTAATTTGGGTATAACAAACAGATACGGTAACCGTTACACTTTCGCCGCAATAGCTTAACAATATAATACAAGGTTATGATATAATGCTTTGCCGTACTGCTAAATGCGGTTAGCTCCGTCCTCGACATCATTTAATTTACATTTATCGTATCACACACAATGGTGGCTTTACATTTTGTCACAGAAAACTAGATAAACCCACTTTTTTGCAGCAAACATTAAAATGCGTTTACCTTTCATTTCTGTGAATACAGAGAAACACAAACTTGCTGATTTGAGTCTACCACAGTTTTACAATATAATATCACGTGGCAGCTCATACCAAGAAATAAAAATAGTTAAACCAGAGATACGTCAGACTTCTGTAAACAATTCTCTCGAGTTTCCCTTACCATTAATACCTTCGCATCTGAGCTTTATTGTATGTCGTAGTAAGTAATTGCTGTAAATGTACTCTAAGAGATAATAAATGTTGCATGCATTTTTAATTAAATGTTGTGAAAAATAAAAGTTTGAGTAACATACTGACCGTAAATTTCACCACTTACCCCATAACACAAAGGAAATGGAACACATAATCAGAGCAAGTGATATAAAACGAAACTTCTAAAATCACAGAAATATATTCGTCAAAAGGTACGAATGAACAAACGCAGTTTCAGAAATTATTGACCATATATCCTGCAATCCAAATTGTTATCTCTGTATCATACCTTTTGATGTTGACAGCTCTGGCAATTCAAACTCAATACGACACTTCATTGAATCTGTTGTATGTGCAATTGATGCAACAGTTCCATGGTATTTTTGGTACTCTAGTGGACATTGCTCACGTCAAATTCATCGTCAAATCACATCAACGTTATTGGCACCATAGGCTTGGCCGGCATTTGCACTTTTAGAACATCTTATTAAATTGTGCATGATCTTGGCTGTCCGGGTGACCCCGCGTCGAAGGCTGTGTTGCCGACGTTTCGACCATCTTGCTGTGGTCTTCCTCAGAGCTGGTACGCTGGTGTGCCTGAGGAAGACCACGACAAGATGGTCGAAACGTCGGCAACACAGCTTTCGATGCGGCGTCACCCGGACAGCCAAGATCATATACTTGACTCTGGCCGCGGATGCCTACGACATTTTATTAGATAAACAGTTTTAGGTTTAAAGAATGCCTTCTGAAAACATTACAAAGGGGAATTAGGAATTTCCAGTCATTGGCAAAATACACCACGCCCTTGTTATTTCAGAGGGGCCGCTTCCTTCTCCCCGCCAGAGCAACCATCGCCACAGAGCAGGAAGCAAGCGGCCAGGAGGCAATAACCAGCGCCTCCTGGCCGCTTTTTTCCCTCTAACTGGCACTAGCAGCAGCACCATCTATTGCACTAAGTCGCACTCCCATAACAGATACGAATAATTATAAATCTGGAAAATATCTATATGTATTGAATATAACAAAAATATTTTGTTCACAGGCAAGGGGAATTCAGTTTTGAAATATTTTTGACTCAGTTACCCATTTTACGTTATCAGCGGGTTATTGTTCGCTCACTTCTAGATCTGGTAGGTAAGTATTACTAATTTTTGTGAGATTTTATGAGATATGACCCTTTTTTAGAGTTGTCAATTTAGAAAATAGTGCTGACGTATGAGTGAATAAAATACTGGCTTTGTGTTTAATGTTGTTTAATGCTTTGTGTAATTTAAAAATAAAAATAAATGTATTCGAAAAGCAAATATATAGATTTATCTAACAACAAAAACAGTTAAACCTTTTTGTTTCGAGACAAAGTCTAATCAATGCGTTTTCTTGAGCAATGTCTAGAGATTCCGAATTAGTTGTTTTTTACAGTGAATATCGGCGGTTTCCTGAGGACTTTGTGCAGTGAAAATCAGCAGCACATTTAGCTGACTGATAGGAGTCAGTCTTTTCAGTCAACAGGATGTCAAACACTTATTTTTACAGTGAACATGAACGGCTCTCTTGACTGCTGAAAGGCAAAAAGGTCATTCAATGTGGAGATGATCATAAACTCCATTCTCTTGTTTTCGATTGGTTCATCTGTGGCTTCCTGTGGGTGATAAACGGGACGAGCCTGCTCAGCTTAGTAGAGGTCATACACTTCATTTTGCAGTGAATTACGACGGTACCCTGTCACTGTAGATGGGCGCCAGCCTGCTGACTATTCTGGAGGTCAGCCATTACATCCACCTCTTTTTCAATTTCTGAGCCAATTTGGCCAACTGTTGGGTGCCAATCTCAGTCTAGTGAAGGTCAATTCACTTCGTTTTGCAGTGTTCATCAACAGTATTTTGAGGCTGCTGATAAATATCAGTCTGCTGAATCTAATGTAGATCATCCACTTCTTTTTCAGTGAATATCGTCGGCATCCTGAAACTGCTGATGAGTGCCAGTCTTGTCTCTGGTGGTCAGCCACTTCTTTTTGCAGTAAACATCGGTGGTACCCTGGGCTGCTGATAAGCAACAATTCGTTAAATATGGTGGTCATTAGCTAAATCTTCTTGGTTTTGCAGTTAACGTTGGCAGTACCCTAGCCCTGTAGATGCACTGTGAAAACAGCCAGTCTGCTGAGTCTTACGGAGCTCAGCACCTATATCCACCTCTCTTTCATGTGAATGTGTCAAGGCAATCTGTTAGGCCACCTGTTAGGTGACAATTTCATCAGTCTATTAAAATTAATTCACTTCATTTTTCAGTGTTCAACGGCAACACCTTGGGGCTGCTGATGGTTGCCAGTCTGATATATGTTGAAGGTTACTTTCTTCTTCTTGCAGTGAACATTGGTGGCACCCTGGGTCTGCTAATGGGCGCCAGTCTGCTGAGTCTGGTGGAGGTCATCCACTTCTTTGTGCTGCCCATGGGTAGTGAGATTCTGCGACGTTTCTGAGGTGATCGGGTTGCAACTTCCAGGCGACACCAGTTACATTGTTTAGGAAAACCTCGAGCTAATTAAATGCGCGTCTCAAGATTTCTCGCCATGAGATTTTCAAGCCACCATCTCGTACCCCGCAAATACTTACTTCAGCGTGCTTTGGTTCCTGGAATTTTGAAATTGGCACATTCGGTACTGACTGCCGAGCTTTTGGCGCTGTAGTCAACTATATGCTATTCGAGTAATTTTTCATCAATTTTGTTTTAACGTTAATTTTAGTATACTGAATGATTTGATATATTGAAATATTAATCACTTAGACCAATTATTTTCATATTTTCTCCTGACAATCACAATGCGTAAATATGGAACGGTAAATGTTTTGCTTCTTGTAGAATGCAAATATCATTAGAATACTTTGGAAAAATAAGATAATAAATTACATTTGTTAGGTTCTTAATGATTGATAAGAATGTTGAATGAATTAAATGAAAATAAAAAAAAATTATATCAGTGTATTTCTTAAATATAATTTATCTGCCTTTCAGAACCGCTCCTGTCTTATAATAATATATTTCACTCCTCATTCACCTCATTCTCCTCAATAACTAAGAATAATACGTTACACTATTTTCAGAACACTATTTATTTCTAAAAAAGTATTAGCAAGCAAATTTATTTCACAATAGTTACATATAGATATTTTCCATGAAATGTTCATCAACACTGTCATTGTTCCTGCTCACATGTGTTATATATTCTTTGTTTTCACAATTTTCCCCATCTTTCTCTCTAAATTCGACAATAACATTATCCGCATGCTTCACTGCATTTTCCCAGGCAGTAGTTGACACCTTTAAAAATACTACAAGTAATATATTCATAACACTATAGTGAATTTAAGACATTGATTCTCATTATCCTTGAGCTAAATGCGTCATAAAAGTTTATTGGCTCACCCCCTTTCCATTCTCTGGCCAGATCTTTCAAGGACATTTATATCGAAGTATTCCCTTCGTCTGGGACCATACATATTCAATTGGATTAGAAAAGCTGTGATAGGAGGAAGCATTGAAACAGTATGCCCTTCATCAGTCAGCATTTCATCAATTACATATCTGATGGAAAATGTTTTAACACTTGAGACATGTGAATATACACAATATCTGCTAAAAATATTTTAATAAATGATGAAAGTCGATTATTTGAAAACTAGCCGTTTTAAGGCTACGGTTCAAAACCTTAATCGCCCCCTCCTTGAAAAACATTTTGTCCAAATACAAATTATGCCCTGAAAACTCATAGAAACTTTATTAAATATAATCTGTCACAAAATTGAGAATCAAGCCTTGCGCACTTTTGCTTTGACGAACCATACAATATTACAATATATAAAGTACAACGTCATATAATATATACAATACAACGTCATATAATATGTACAATACAACAAAATATATACAATACAATAAAACGTCAACCAAGTTCGCTTTTGACGAGTTCGTCACCTCTCCTTCAACAATATGAAAAGGTCGGCCAGTCTCTTCTGTCCCATCAAATTTCTCTGGTAATTTTTGATAAATTTCAATTTTGAAAAAGATCACTCTCCAGGCAGGACCACCACGAGGATGGTTAGAAAAAACAGCAAATATACTGAGCAGACGTCTATAAAGCTACCTAAAAGAGTGAAGAACCCAAGTTGGTCAACTATCTGAATAATCTTCGAAATTCGTGCTCTCAACTACGCAAGAGTTATAGCCGAGAACACATCAGTAATCACGTGATACAGGGCGCTCGCCTTTCAACAAGAAGATTCAGGTTAGTTCCCGTCGATTTCCGGACCATTTCATGTGAAATTTGTTCTAACTAAACACGTTTGGCTGCTTTACAAGGACTAGTTCAACCCCTGTGAAGTGTCCGTAACCCTATCCCTACCCTAATTCCTAATTTATGGTCGCTAGGTAGTGCCGCAAGAGCGCGTGGTAGGAGGCACATACGCAGAGATGCTACCTGACGGTACTCTCGACAGTTGACTGCGACGAGACGTGATGTATAATGCCAGATAATGTTAATAGAGGATATTCCTAAGCGCTATTATCAATGGAGCATTACTTCCAAGTGCAAAACGCTCAACGCCCAAGGTGTTTGGAGACGAGTTGCATCAATTTAGACGCAACAAAAAAATTTAAAAAAACACTGTTCAGTTACGACGTGATAATACTCGTATTTCTCTCTGAACTTTCCGATTTTATTTAAAAGTTCTTCGTCTGAAAACAACAATTATTGTGACAGAATAATCGCAAATGAATAGGTTATTTGATTCATTAAACGTTCCTTGCAAAACGCGACTTTTACGCCCCAAGATGTAGCCAAATACTGTATCCGATATGGCTTTGTCAAAATCCCCTCCAATGTTTTTAGATCATTCCCAGCTACTTCAATCAAATCCCGAGCTTGCATCAGAAATGATTTTTGCAGGTTTCAGACACAGAAATAGACACGATCAAAATTATTAATGAAAGACAACTTGGAATAAAAATTCAACTGTCTCCCATTTCTTTTTTCAAGATGCACGCATCTGCTCGTTTCGATGCACTAATGCTTGCTAAAATTAGTTTTAATTAAGCCTCGAAAACATTAATATATCTGATCTGAATTGACAAAAGGGAATCTTTCTTTCACGACCACCTAATAATACACCATCAGTTGTGAGTCTGCTCAACTTTCAATGAAGCAATAAATAATTGAGGCCCCCGGATATCAAATTACGAATTTAGGAAACATCTTCGCGTCCTCATAATAAAATACGTACTTCAAACTTTACACAAGTTGATTTATGGTAATAACGAAATGGCTTTTAGAAGTTGCGATTAAAGTTTGCCAAGTTAGGTAACAAATAATATTGCTTTGGGGAGTGTATTGTGTCCGGGGGCCCCACCTAATTGCATATTCTGAGCCTGGTAATGAAAATAAATTGCAAGAATAAAAATATACTCCATTTACCATATATTGTGACAATAAATATGCATTGAAATATGTTACACCGGTAGCAGCAAAAGTTACCAGTATTCATTTCATTTTACTTATGAAACCTTCATTCTATGCTCTCATCATCTGCTCATGTGCTTTCTGGCCAGACATAACGATAAATTATTGTTCTCATTGCGTACACTTCCACTCTTTTTTGGGTAAGGCATGACTAAAAATATCAAGAACATTCCATAATTTTCTGTGCTCATGCACCACACACACACACACACAGGACATTCAAAATTTTAAAAATATTAGCTCATCCATCAGTGGTTGACACAATTTAATTGTGTAGTATAGGTGTTGTGGTAAGATATCTTTGGCATTTTTAAAATAATTAAAGATGTTGTCATTGCCAACAATATTTTTTAATTCAATAGCAGCTTTCGATGGCTTAGCCATCATCATCCTGATGATGGCTAAGCCATCAAAAGCTGCTATTGAATTAAAAAATATTGTTGGCAATGACAACATCTTTAATTATTTTAATTGTGTAGACCTATGTTTAAATCATTTCATGTTTTTTCATTACCATTTCAATATATAATACAATTATATTTGTAAAATGAGAACTCCTGGAGGAAATTTATGTATAAATGTAATATTTTAAGCGGAAACAACGTCTGTTTATTTTTATTAGTTTTAGGTTCCTGTTTGTATGAGATAAATAAATCAGCGTTTTAACAATTTTTTATTTATATATTTTAATATTTTACGTTTCCGTATACATACGTATGTTCGGAGTAATATATGTATTATAGGGAAAGTTACGTAATGCGTCGGATTTTCGGAAGAAAAAAATAGTTGACAGGCCCTGATAACGAAAAAAGGGATAAATCCAGTTGCTAAATTGAGAAAAAATCCTCTAACACGTGAAGTAGTCAGAATTCCTGTTTCGTGGATCCTTGAGACCAAAGAACTACTTGACGGCACTACGTCCGTCTGTTGTTCGTCTGTCAGTCTGTGAACACCACTAACACCTCAACCATACGTACGAGTTTTTCCAAAATAAATATTCTCAGAGGATCTGGTTTCCTTCCATGCAATCTTTTTGGCACGCTTTTGGCCTCTGTTCAGGTCATTGTAAAGAAAATCTTATTTTATATAAACTTTTGTTCAATATATTTTTTCTCCCTCTTACGAAGGAATTTCGTAGAAGAGAAAATTACGTAATTGTGCGCCAGAAAATGGGGAGTTTTCAGCAGAAAAACTCTTATTGCCGAGCCATGGTAACGAAAATGTGGATAAATGATGTTGCTAAATATATAATGGAAATTTCTCTAATATGAGCTGTATCCAAAATCAATATTTTGATACTCCTTAATACCGAAAAATCTATTGAAGGGAAAAATCTCAGTCCGTCATTGGTCAACGCTAGCGTCTAAACCGTTCAGCCCATTTTCTTCAAAATTGGTACATATTCTTGAATACATCTGAATGAACTCAAGTCTTTGGGAGTTTCAAATGGATATTTGCCTTTTGAGCGTAAGTAACATGAAGCTTCAAAAGAATATCAAAAGTTTCTCAAAAATGTACCGAATATTTTTATCAAGCTTTGTCTTCGAATGGCGTAAACAGGTCTTCCGTAGGTCTAATTTTTCGTAAAATACGAATATTCGAATATTGTTAAAGTTATTTTTCATAAAATTATGTACAATATTTCAAAAATGTTAATAGATGTTGTATAATTATACGTAAAATACAAGTAAGTTTAAAAGTTTTCAAAACATTTTTAAAAATCAAAAATGGTTCCAATTAAAAAAATATTCTAGTATGTTTAAAAGGCTGGGTTAAAATTTGGCGCTAGTTCCTTTTTCAGCGAGCTCTTCATGTTTTCGAAAATGGTTTGATATATTAGAATAATATAATATCTGACTTATTTGTGTAACAACAATTTCATTGATGTAATTTTGTAATGTATAGTATTTTTGTATCCATAATCATTGAAACAAATGTATTGCAAAAACACATTATTGTTAATGTAAAATATGGTATTTATGTAATCGCCAATGCGATTTGATTATTAGTTTGGAATTTGATAGAGAGTTTAATTATTATTAGTGATGAATCGTGGAATTGGGTAATGGTAATGGACTTTTTGATGAGGATGTCCTCAGCCTTTGTTAGAATGTACTTCTGATACATATATAGAAAAGACGAGGATGGAACATTTGGAGATCAAAAGGAAGTAGGTTTCGGTTATTATGGATATGTAATGGAGTATTCGGCAAATGAATGAGCAAGGTAAAATTTCTTTTTGATAATGCCGTTGACATTCCAATTGAGAAGGTTGATTTTTTGGTAATTAATAGGGGGCCATTGCTCAGAATGGGAGTGAGGGTGGACATAATTATATTTTGTGTTGGGGGGATCAGGGAGGAGGAGAGAATCCGATTGATAATGTTGACTACAAATTTATTTTGTGGATTGGACTGAGAATAACTCCAGGAGGGCTGGTGGTTAGTTGGGAGGGAGGTTAAGGTTTATGGGGGGATAGTTGATAAGATGGTATCAGTGTGAGGGTTGGGGTAGAGACGTGTATTATGAATGAGGGGGTTCGCTGGTTGGAGAGACCGGGCGAAATAAATAGATATTTGACTGTAAACCAAATACGCAAGACTTTTCAAACTTATTCTAACTTTTAAGATTCTTGTGCCAAATTTCCTCAAAAATATTTTTTATTTCCAAAATTTAGATCTTATGTCTTTGATCCAATGGCAAGAAATGGGTCTAATTTTATTCTTAGGTCAAACACTGCAACACTGCAAACTGATTTGGAAAAGTTGGAGATGAGGGAAGTGGAATAGTAGGCGGAATGAGGGTGGGAGAGGGTTGTGGAGACGTGGCGGAGGAGAAGAAAGGGAAGAAGGCTGGCGAAAAAGAAGAGAGAGAGAGAGTGAAAGAGAATAAGAAGGGATTGTAGAGGGGAGTGGAGGGGAAGAAGAGAAGAGAGGGAAAAGGGGATACAAGGGGTAAAGAAGATGGGGGAGAGGAGAGAAGAATAGAAGAGGTTAGACAGGCAGAGGAGGAAGAAAGTGGGTCGAATCTTAGACAAGGGGACACAAATGCAACACAAGACCATTTACTTATGTATTCTACCTGAATCTCAAAAGTGGGACGAAACATATTTTTTATCAGTATTTATAAGGTCGTTCACCATACCTGGAAGTATTTTTCTTCATTACCCAAGAAGAACAGACTAGGCACACCACATCAACTACTTTCCTGTCTCATAACTAATTTCAAAATTATCAAATTTTCTGATACAATATATCTAAATTAAAAAAAATACTCCCATTGACATGAAGTTGAATAACAACTCTAATATAAGTTAAAGCGACTTGTGTTAGTACATAGTCTACAGTTAAAAATTTCGGATAAATACAGAAATATTTCATTTTTATTTTGCAACCAACTTTTGGGGCAATAATAGGTTATGGGTTAATTAATATTACACCTGCATCATTTTCGTCGGTATTATTTTAAAACATACGGGTAGTTTGAAGACTGTGTACATTGAAGGAAGAAAAGTAAATGGCTTGTTCAGACTGGCAATGAAATACAAGGCAGGAAAGATGTGACGGAACAAGGTGAGTGCGAAGTAGGATCCCAGGGTGCTGGGCAAAGCAGGCTGGGAGAGGATATCGGCCTTCATGCGGTGAATCGAAATGAAACTTAAAATGTTCTCTTCAGATAAAATTAATTCCTAATTCCTAAACAGTTTGTGTTGTATTTCGTTTATATACTTTTTTCAAATGAGGCTGAAAATTGAAAAATAACCCATAGTGAATTCGCTTACTAACGTATATTGCTATGAGTTTGATACCAATGCTTTTGATTTGCAATTACCGAATGAGGGCCGGGATAAGGAAGAATGAGAATATTAGGGGTTGTGAGGGCAGGGAATTGTATGGATTCCCTGCTCTTAAATTTTCATAATTGGGGTTAATAAAGACACGAACAGCGTCCAGCATGTAGTATGCATGTGTCATGTTTGCATGTGACAATCTAGCATCACGACATTACATGACAGATTAACTTCGAATTTTGAAAATTTGCCTTTTCAGTTATTTCCGCAATTGACCTATGAACCTGCCTCGTAGTTTATTAGGCATTTATTGAAGGTTATGATGGCATGAAGATTAATGCTTCGTGACCTTGAAAAGATACTCCACCACATAAAAACGACTCCCCAAAACAGTCACGCAAGAGCGTTATTTTTGTTCAAATCATTAAACGATACAGTAAAAATCCAATTCTGTTTTACATCAGGCTAAGACGCACTTTAACGTTTGCTCTCTACTGCATGATACTATAGGTCTTAGACGTGTGACTGAAGCTTTGGTGTTCCTTGTTTCTATATATACTTTATGTATTTATTTCTGTCCAAATGCCGAGATTCTCACTTATAAAACCAATAAAATATACTGCTGCAATTCCAACATCGATGGCTTGAAGTTTCTAGCAGAACCTGAATATCACGAGATTGAACGGTGACTTCTATTGTAAGCATGATTAAGAGTAGTTTGCACAAAGTTCTTCTTGCATAATATATTGTAAACATTGTCGTAGAGAAAAAAATATATTTGGTAGTATGTGCACATGAGTTAATAAACTTTAATCGAACCACAAAATTAATTCAAGGGTATCGATATTTAGGTGATTTCCTACCTCCTCATGATATAATACACTAGCTGAACCCAACAAAACATTCCATAGTTTTGTTAGTACAATAGTTGTGGAACATTTCCACAACTATTGTATTAAAATTAAAAATATTTTCAAACTAGTTTCATATTCTGTTTAGCCAAAACCTCAACTGAACCCTTTTGCATTACAGGCTCGTAATGTCGTCAATTTCATTTGACATGGATTTAGAATTTCCACGAATTTTGACAACCGAATCATGCAACGGAGTAGTGTAGCCAGAATAGTTAAATCTACAAAAATATTACCGAATGTTCAAAAGACTCCGTTTGTTCTGCTCAAAAAATAAATCGACTTCCACCTACCCTTACATGTTCTTCGCAGAATGCCCTGCCTGTTCCCTGCATATTTCCACCACCCTGCACTGTATTTTCCTCTCGCACGTTTCTGAAAGGGTTAGTATAGTTTTCCCTCAATTTTTCCTTATTTTTTTTCTTATATGATTTTCTCCGTGTTATCTCACTTGCAGAGTCCCTCGCATGTTATTGAATGTTTAACTGAATATTCTCCCGCAAGTTTAACCATTTATTCTTCACTTTTATCCCACATTTTTTTCATATGTTCGCTGCACGTTTCTAGTCTTGTCCATCCGAAAATAAAAAGTCTATTCATGTATATTTTCATCACACTATATTTTCATAACCGTTACGATGAGGAAAGTGCCGTGGCTTCACTGGCGGGTGTTGTGGGAACGTCTTAGTATCTAGAGTACCCCGAAGAGAGGAAACATTGAAATATAATAGAAGTGCCGTTACGATTTCTTTTACTGGAATTTTACTTCCAGAGTTTCTGGCACGTTGTGCCAAGAAACTATAGGAAGTCCAAACATGCTCAATAATAAAACGTCAAAGAGTCTTTTTTTGTAAGCTGTGCAATCAAATACTGAAATTGTGCCCTAATAAACTTTACATCACTAGTATATTTTTCTCTTCATCACCAATAACCCTAATAATATTATAAACCTTACCATGTGACCACCATGCAACAATTATTTATCTGATCGCATTCAAATAATAACAAGACATAATATTGAAGAGCAATATAATCATTTACTTGGTTCCATTAAAAAATATCATTGTGACACAAAACTATAGGCTAATAATGACAGGCTAGGATTTACTTTGTAACATTCTAATATTAATATAAGATAATATTATATATTAATTGTATCAGCATCTACTCATCTTCGATTTTCACTTGAATCTGTTGCTACGTCAAAACGTTCTGGTATAAATGGAAATATTCATGAGGGATATATTTTACAATTTTTTAACACCGTTTATTTTCTTTGATAGTGATCAACTTTCTTGACAGGTAAATCTGGACGTCCCTTCTCTTTTGCGAATATGAATGAGTACTTGATAAGTCCATCACTATTAGTGCTAACGTGCCACGAGATAACCAAAATATTCTCTATCATACGTTAGCTGCTTTGCTTGGAAATAATTACATCAGGCCTACAACAAGTCCTCCCAGATAGAGGAAGAGTCTCGGTTGCCTTTTTAATCTAGCTTGACTGCCTTATTTCGAAGTCTATGATGTTCTGGGTGTCCATAATTACTGTCATGAAGCATTTAGGCGGTTCCTAGCTGTTAATACTTCTTCTGTGTAATGATCTGAAAGAAGTCGTGGACTTCTTTCTCTTTTCCAGTAATTAGAATATTTAGTTAGCAATAGAAAACACAATCGCACTTATTTTCCCTATTTTATTTTACAAAAACATGCTGAAAACATATCAGTGTTTGTGTTACAATAATGTAACTGGCGTGAATACCAGAATTCGAAAGATTAGAACGCGAAAGGATGTAGGTATTGTAATGACTTAAAGGCCTTCGGCCTAGCCACATAGGATCAAGTAATCTAATTTGTTTGTAATAATTACCTATTAAATAAATAATAAATAATAATGTAACTTAAAAGGTTTTTTAACTTTTTGGGTTTCAGGCACGTTCGTGGCGTATCGATAATATTGATTGGTCATTACAAATGACAGTGTCAGACAGACGAACGGATGTTTAAAAAAAATTTGTTATCTAGGCATCCAAAACATGTATTTCTATTAAAATATCAAAATTGATTTTTCTCAGCAGTACGTAACATTATCCTAAATTACTCCATATATACGTACAAATACTAGAATGGAAAAATATACTCATTCGGATCCGGTGAAGATAAACAAGCTTGAGAAAGCGAGGGCGTGTAAATCAGTGACATTTTAGTTTGTAAGTAATTGTTAATATGTAAGTTCAGATATAAGTGTAAATATGTAGTGTCTCACGTAAACAGTGGTCTGTAAGTTTTGTATACGATAAAAGGTTTCTTAGTAATCACCCCCTATACAAAACTGTAACCCAATAAAACGTATTAAACTGACATTTTCTTGAACAACTGGTTAGTAAAATTGAATATGGCGCATATACAAAATTTAATTGTATTGATTCTAGCCAGTGATGACAAAAATATAGTTTTTGTATCGATTGCCACCATGCTTAACATGGGAGGTGCACACGTGGCAAGCGGGAGCAGTGGCGCTCAGGCTGAGGCGAAGAGCTGGCGCGACTTCGCGCCTAACATATTTGCCCTCATTCCTGCCACCGCCGATGCAATAACAGCAGCGGGGAGGAGAATGCGTCTCCCCCTCCCTCCCTCCCTCCCTCCCTCCCTCACGAATCTCCAAGGGCGGCGGCAGCTGTGGTAGCGAGGGGGGTTTTGCGTTTACGAGCGACATATTTCAAATTCCGGAAGGGTTCAGCGCCGGCATTTCCGGTTTCCAGGGGGGGCGGTGAAGTAGCAGTCACGTGATCGCCGTTTCCGCTTTTCCGCTTCCTACCGAGGGCCGCGGGGGGCGCTGCGACTGCAGTCCGGTTGAACTACAGGATGCAACGGAAACAAAACGGAATGTGGAAATCCCGATGGAAAACAGAATGAGAATTGTGGACGTGATGCTGTGCGTCGCAAATATAAGGAACTGTTATGGAGTGGAATTCTTCTAGGAATTTATGCTTTGGCATATATCCTCTTCCAGTTATATATACACTGTTATTTAATTTCCGCTGAATGCGGATGGAATTTGCAACATTAAATTTTTACATTTTGAATGTGGACTTATAAACAGTCTTTATACTAGTAACTTCGATGATAATACGCCAGTAAATGGTTTTGAGAAGTTTTACACTCGCGCTCTTTCGAATATTTTTAAAACAATTAAACATGTTGAAGTTGAGTAAAATTGTTTCTGGAAACAAAATATTTAGTATTTGATTTTGTTTGTAGCTGAAGGTTTTCTAAAGCTGAGTATTATAACCCAAAGTCCTGGTTTCCCTCTTTTCTACAAATATATTTTCAATCCTCCCAAACTCCCAAAATATGACATCTTTCCAAGTTACTACCAAAAACCTCCCCATGAAAGACACCCGAAATACCGAAATGAAGTCAACTTCGATCCTCCAGTTTATTCTCTCGACAAAACCTGAATCTCTCCCTCCATGGGATCCTTTCTCTCCATCCATAAACTTCGAGGTGAAGCAAATGCCATAAAAAGGTCTCAAAATCAGTCACCTGACTCTAAATTTTTAAACCATCTAGAGTTTCAAAACCGTAAATGTTTACCCAGATCATTCAAAACGAAACACCAGATCTAGAAGCGCCATAAAATCTTTTAACACTCCAATTACTTGCAATGTTAGTCTGTGTTTTTTGTCCTGCTAATCTCTAAAACACAGGCTGGTAAATTTAAGGTTCATGAAAACTTATTGAAATTTTATATGAAAATTATAGTTAATTCGCAGCATCGAATAATAGCTTATTCGAAATTTGAGCTCATTTTTATTCCATTATGTACTATGTTTCACAACTCATTATGTTTTTAGGTATTCAAAATTTGCCTTCATACGTTATTAAGGCAATTTGATAAATTAAAACATATTTTCTGAAAAATACTGCTTGTAATTTTTACTACACAAACCATTATACATATCTTCATACATATGAACTTTAATTACCCTGTAGTGTATTTTCATCACTTGTGTAAAATGAGTAAGCCAAGCCTGTAACAAGCAAACCAAGCTTCATATGTTCTAATGGTATCGCGTATCAAATCTGCAGAGCTCCAAGAAGGAAACATATCAATGTTATAAATTATATTTTGGTTAATATCCTTATTCTAATGAAATACTGACGAAATAGTGATAAATGTAAGAATATAAATTTTACGAACGTTTTTATTTATTTTATAATATTGTTTTATCATTAGTATTAATATTCCTTAAATCTAAACTGAGAGATGCCGATGCGCCTGTTTTAAATTATAATTTAATTTGTTCATCTGAAAAAATAAATACCATATTTTGCGGAAACACAGGGCGGAGTATCGAACCCAATTAAAGTTTGATTCCCAGAATTTCACTTTTAGCCTTGAATAAAGATAAACAAACCGTTTAAAAATATCTAACCTAATCATCACAAAAGTTGGAATTCATAGGAATACCTCAAGAAATTGTAGCAAACGTCTGCAAGCATGCGTGAGTATTACAAGCAGCACAATCTTTCGTCATGTTTGTTCTTTACTTTTTTGGGTACGCACGTACACTACGAGATCAAAAGTATTCGGACACGTCGAAAGTGGAGTTACGGTGTGCTCGTGATTTTCATAGAGGGAGCTCGCACCTCTTCTTTTGTGTGGCACTATCACGGCACAGGTATACTTTAATGATTTAAACACCTTCTTGCTCCCTACTTCTGAAGATAAATTTGGGGATGGAGATTGCATCTTTCATATTGCACGGCCTGTGGCGTAGTGCTTACACGACAATAAAATTCCCATAATGGACTTTCCTGCATAGCGTTCTGATTTGAATTCTATCAAACACCTTTGAAATGTTTTGAAACGCCGACTTCGTGTCAGACCTCACCGATCTACATCGATACCTCTACTCAGTGCAGCACTCCGTGAAGAGTGGGCTGTCATTCCCCAAGAAACCTTCCAGCACCTGATTGAAAGTATGCCTGCAGCTGTCATCAAGGCTAAGGGCAGCATTACCGATGGTGATTTACCACGTACTGGTAAGTCATTTTGAGCCAAGTGTCCGGCTACTTTTGATCACATAGTATATTTATGGTGTAATACACGTAGTATAGAGAAATTTATGCAATGCTGTGGCAAAGCAACGGCGATTGGGGGTCCTGATACAAAAAAGGATACATTCTGTTCTAACATGAATTAAATTACTCTTTCTAACATGTTACTCCACCTCCGTCCTCCAGAGTTTAAAGTTCGAGTTACACGCAAACATCACATACAAGAAACGAGGTGCAATGAGTTATATTCGTTGACGCCCGTATTTACGCCGTTGTGGCTATGATGGCAGCAAGAAAAACATAAATGTCCAGGGAAAATGTTGAACTATGTAATACCTCTGAAAACCGTGCGTCAGTCTCCATGTTTGTGTAGTTCAACAAACAGTATTCGTTTCAACGAACACACATTTTGCTTAGGCGATATATTTTGTTTCGCTTTGAAAATAAATTAAGTTCTAACAGATTTTGTGTAAAATTTTGATATTTTTGCGACTCGTATTTAACAGATATTTCCAATGTATTAGTCCACAATCTAAATCACACACGCTCTCTCTGCTAAAGCGCACTCCGGCGTTACAATATCCGTAAACACGAGTAAAAAAATCAAAACTGCTCAAAAAATGCTGATCTAACATACGACAATATGAATATCATTGTGTAGTTGTGTGTTTACACTCGTCATTATAGAATAAAATAAATGTGTAGTTCCCTTTAAAGAAACAAAGTTACCTCAATATCTCGTAAAATACAAGTCATAAACGAGATATTATTATCTGTATAATCTATCCCCACTCCCTCATGCATTTCTGTAAAAACCGCATTGCAATAATTCCAACTGTTCAAAAATTGCAGGAGGTGCTAAAGTTACGTGTCTCACCTATATACTATGATATGGAGAGAGATAAAGAACTTGTGTTGCAATGGTGTACTGTCAGTGGAACTAAAAGAACATTTTAACAAATTATTGTTTTACATCACATACATTTTAATGCACATATTTACCTTTAAAGAAATGTTTTTACGACTTTTAAAATTGTAAGTTGATTCATATAAAATTGATTAGGAATATAAAGAGAGTAGACAGTAGAGAGTGGTGGTTACTATTGTGTAAATTGGGTGAACGTAAAAGTACTTTTTAACGATTTTGAGCAGGTTTTGAGAAAGAGTTGTCAGAGCGTTGCTGAAAAAAATTGAGGTCATTTTCTGAAGAAAAAATTGAGTTGTTGAGAGTGTAATGGTGACAATACTGGTAGTTATGGTGTCGCATATGACCTGGTACATTAATTCTGCAGAAACTGTCGTTGCTACGGTGTATTGTCGGTACATATGAAACACACGTTAAGATAATATTTTTTTATATCATATAAAGTTAAATTACGGTACTTTGAGTTAAATTTTCGATTTCATAACGTTCATAAAAATGTATTTTTCAGTGTATTATACTCTGAAGAAATATAAGCAGAGTAGAAACCTTGGTTACTAATTTGTTAACCTACGGTGTGTGTATCTAAAATCATATTTTGACAAAAGATTTGTTTTGAATCGCATGTATTTAAATCTATTATTTTAACCTAATGTCTTGATGTCTCTGTGGTGATAATTATCATAATTTTTATTAATGTTTTAGCAATGCAAATAAAGTTGATAATGGTGGTTAATTTAGGTATTGTTAGTGCAAATATATGTTAACAATTTTGAATAGTTTTTGACAAAAATGTTATAGACCGTTCCTGATACTCAGCGAAATTGGGGAAATGTTTACTAGAATCTATTGAGTTCTCGATAAAGTAATAGATATACAGGTGGTTAGCCATGTACAGACGCTAGTTCATGAAGTAAACATTTGAAAACCGTGCTACGGTGTATTGTGGTTGCACATAAAAACATGTTTATTTTTTACCGATTCGTTATTGCTTGTCTTCGATGCGGAGTTCGATATGTATTGCATAATTTACGTGGATCGAAAGGATAGTGGTTATGTGAGAAGTGTGAAAATAATTGAATGGGGTTTTTATGGAAGGAACTATAAAAGAGAATTATGCCCGGGAAATATACAAAGATAAACAGAGTAAAGTTAAAAACTAGTTAATTAGAAAAGAAGTCAATCTGAATTATTAAAATTACTTTAAAAATAAAATCATGCATGTACCACGGGCATTAACTGGTATAATGATCGAGAGGGCGACAAGAAGAGAAATATATTTCGCGGGGCGGAATCCATGGCGCAGAACCCTTATAACGCCCTTCGCCGTAGTGCAAGAAAAAGGTTGTAAAAGAAAAAATACGTTTACCGTGGTCTCACTCTATCCTTGGGGAGTCAACATTTAATTTCAAGCTATGAAGCACGACGGTCTAGCTTAAATATTGAGAAACAGGGTGAAGAGTAAAGATTTTGATAGAAATTGCTCGCAATTTTGCATATTAAATATGTCTTTAACCTTATATTTCAGTTAAAGAAATTTAATTTGTTACATTTCAATTGTGATTATCTAGTCAACATGGTCTGATTTCTCGAACTTATTATTAACGTTGTTTCATATTTCTGAGTAAATAACTTGAGACAGCGAAGATCCACTAGTCTATCTCCCAGAAAAATTAACCTGTCCCGAACATAGCGACCTATTCGTACGAACATACTCAGTCTGTGCGTCCAAAAGCTCTCCGGCGTAGTCTCTGCGCAACCAATCCGACAGAAAATCGCTCGGGGGGCCCGCAAATGTTACTGGAGGTTCGCCGCTGAAAGTAGGGCCGCTTTCGTTATCTGCAGCGTCTTGATGCGCGCGAGTTGATTCTGCGCCAGGATCCCCCCCGCGAAATATATTTCTCTTCTCCGGGATAGAAGGTCGTTCGTGGAATCGATTTCTTGCCAGCGAGATTTCTCTAGTGCGGACGAAACTCTGGATTTGAATCCCGTTGGTATGTCTCGGGATAGATACCCTTCTACGTAAATAATAACTCAAGTTCATTCCATGCATCCTGCTACAGAAGATGTTTTTTCCAATACATCGTTTTCTGCGTCGTTAAAACCCTACAACACGACGTGTTGTCTTAAAGGTTTTTAGATAAATATTCTCAAAGGGAATATATTAAAGTTTAATAAAATATTCCTTATGTAGTTCAAAAATAAATGAAAATGTTTTCAAATAAAAATAAGAGAAGAAAACGAATGCTTAATACATTAATAGTAGTTTATGCAATTAGGTTTTAATGTAAGATTTATTGCATGAGTGCATGTTTTTTAAACGAGCGACTTTAGGAGAGAGTTTTCCAATTTGTACGAATGTAATATAGCAACATTATAAACGAGTTCCATACTATATTTTTTTGTATAACAGTATTATACATTTATACGAGAATCAAACTTAATTTTGAGAAACAAATTCCCTGTGACGACTCGGGTATTTGACGTCGTGCGAGTAAACGGTGGTCGGCTGTTCCGTTTAGCTCTACTTCCCCCCGATTCTCTCGCTACGATTCGCTGAATGTCTGATGACGCACTCATTCGTGACATAAAATCTAATACATCATTTGTGCCGTAAATTGCCCGATTATGAACGATTTCTTGCAACAGAAAAGATTCTTTTATAATGCAGGAACACAAAAACAATATTATTATAGGTTTTTAGTTATAACATTTTCAGAGAGAGAATCACAAATTTAATATTTGATATAAAATTTTGTATACAATTGTACACAAAGTATTATACATAAAAACGCACATGCTTACATAAATGTGTTTAACATGCCACGTAGAGGTTGGTTGTCGTAAAAAGTACTTGCATTTCTGAATGATGCGAATAGTTAAAATTTAATACAGCTGCATTTAGTACCCATTTTTTGCTAAAATGCACAAAAATGCACATAAAAGATCACGTGTAAACTGTTCTTTAACGTTATTATTTAATTCTAACACAATATCATTTTCAATTATCTGTGACAAAACCTTCCGCAATTACATTTGATTCTTCCCCCGTATTTGCACGCTTAAGAACACAAATGTGCAAAGTCGAATATGCATCTGCATTCGTTCTCTAACATTACTCACTGTTCTGGATTTAGATGTATTCACTTGTCGTTTTTAAAATGTAATAAGTTTTAAGGTAGTACTGTTCGTAGGTGTTTGTAAATTTATTATTAAAAATACGGCGATACTAATGAAACACTTCGCTTCTTAGGTTCAATGCTGCATCACTGTTGACAGGTCTGCCTCGTGTTTCACATGTTCAAGAGCAGTGTTGCTATACTCCTAGAAGACAATTATGAGGTCGTGGACTGAAAATTAGTGGGGTTTAATTAACGCCATCTACATAGATCTATTTAGGTAGCGTTGGTTTAATTCTCCGTCTACCCAGTAGTATTGCAGTGCTAAAACACGTTTTTGGAAATTTCTTAGAATCTCCTGTCCGGATCCGAAAACTAATTATAATTTCCTCCCCAAAAGACTTATATGCGTCGAATGACACATCATACGAGGTCTCGGTTGGTGTACGGAAAGTGGTCTAAGCGTGAGTGAAGGATCCGCACACACACATAGGCGCGGACACACACGCACACTTGCGGTTACTCAAATACTGTTTGGGGATTAGGAATGGCGTGATGAAGAAATTGTTATATTATTTCAAAAACATGATGATCACTTTATAATCTGTGTACAAAACAATTGATATGCTGTAAAATACCGTATGGATATTAATATTTAATCCAAAGGTATATTTATCCATAACTTGTGAATGTGGGTCCGAAATCTTTAGATACGTCATTTCTTCAGTGTGCTACTATAGATGTACTCAACTGACCTACAATTTTTATATAATGAAAAGATCTTAATTTTTTGCCTTGCCCATTTACGAGATGAAATAAAGAGTATTGCCAACAATACGAAATACATCTTTTTTAATTTTATCAAAATAATATTTGATTTGATGGGGAGTAGATGGATTCTTGTTTGAAGTATCGACTTAGAAATTTTGGACATTTTATTAAATAAAATTTAGGACACTAGGTGATCACAAACATTCGCATACTTTTTACCATCACGATTTTATATACAACTCTCTATAAAATTCTACATTATTCTTTTAGAATTATTAAATCACTTATATTATAAATATTTTCTCCGAATAGACATTTTATGACTGAAGTTCTGTGTATATAAGAATGAAGACGAAGATGATAATGAGTTTACGAATATTATTTTACTGAAAATTCAATTAAAAATGAAGGGAAAGTGGATTTTTCAGTATTCACTAGCAAGCTATTCTCTGAGTTGGATATGGAAGAAAATTAGTTTCTGGAAACGAGAGATGCGACAGACTACTGGAGGCAGCTCTGAGGCAATTGGATGAGAAAAGCAGCGAGGAGAAAGAAGAGCAGATTTCAAGGGACATAGCTGGCAGTGATTCGTGATCATGATTCGGAAGACCGGTTCTGGGAAGCAACGGTGGAAAATAGAGCAAGCAGGGAGAGAAAGTTCCCAGAAATCGACTTGCAGAAACGGGGACCGTTCGGCGTACTGGGGCCCACAAGCGTCTGATATAAGTGTATTGCAATCGGGCAGAGTGGGGTGACTGCGGCCGTACATTCTCTGCTTTTTATACGAGAGACTCCCCGGTTTTGTTTCGCGGAAAGCAGATTCTGCGCTCGATCTCGACCGATTGTTCACAGCGATGCGTTGTCGCCCGTTCCATATCCATCGTAGTGTCTTTCTTCTTAAAGGAGGCTGTCCGATCCCAATTCACGAAAAGCTGGCGATCCTCATTTTAGGGATAGGAAGCTCAGAGTTTGCTGAAATCATAACAAGGTGCATGCAAACCATCTTCACCAGGTCTAATAATACGATACCATTAACTCATTTAATTATGAGAAAGATGACAATTAATGGCCATTCAAAAGACTCATTTAGACACACTTAATTACTTCTTGGTAACAAAGGAATGTAATATAAGCTGAATAGTCAAAGAAACAAAAAGTAGCTAATATATGAAACAGTACTAATTATACATCACTCTTTAGTAACTGAAATGATAAAATAGCATTTAATCAGCATATTCTTGGGGCAAACGACATTATGTCAAACGAAACAAGATATCATCGACTATTTTTAAACAAAATAACAGGCAAAAATTACACGAAAGTTGATCATTTTGAGAACCTGATGCTATATGATATTGCCTATATTACCACTTAGATTTCGTGTAATTTATTAAATTAAATCAGAAATTTAAAGCAATAAAAGAACTAATTTACACCAAGAATGGAGGTTTCAAGAATGGATGGACTCTGAACATCCAGAGCATATAATTAAGTGCCTCCAACAAGCTGCTTGGAACTTGAGATAGACGAATATATGGAAATAAAACGTACCCAATTAGTAGCTACTACAAGCTAGAAAACTCGAAGCTACTAAAATAAAATCATTACTTTAAAAAAGTACGGTAAAATACGTGATCCTAACATTAAAATAAATTTAAATTGAAACACCCGAAAATCTATAGAGAGATCGCCAAGAACTATACAACACATGAATTGAGTTTTTCCTACAAAAACACATGACAACAAAAGCAGCTGACTACTTCGTGTACAAGACGTTAAATATAACAAAAGAAACACACAATTCAACACATTCTTTCAACTCTAAAAGCAGACAAAAAGTGGGCTGACAATATACAGTGAACAGTGGCGTCCAGACGCTAAAATCTTGTGGCATTCAATGCTAAGACTTCAGCGCATTTAATGCTAAGAATGTTCCACGTACCTTGACATTGCAACCACCTCGAATGATAACCTCCTAAACCAAAAAATAATCGCATTTTCCTACTTCCTACCGACCCTGCAGCGTGTTACCAATTCTCTCGAAGATGGTTGAGAAACCCACCCTAAAACTAATGCCGCCAATCGTGAACGAAAACTACTTGATTTCAGATCAACCATTCGTACTCCATCAACAAACAAGTGAGTAAGCAGGAAAGTGATAAACAAACGCTTTGAAATTACGGATAAGGCATCAAATAAATTCTTGTAATATGTGGTTTTTAATCCTCAAGCTTGGGCCAATTCGCTGGCCCCGGGATCGATTTCGACGGGCAGGGACCTAATCAGCGGGGAAAGGGCATGCCACCCCTTCATGACGTGACAGTGACGTTCAGAGGGGTAGGCGACAGCGGGCCGTCTTAGATTTCGAAAGGAGGCAAGGAGTTGATAGTTTTCAGGGAAAGGGGACGATCATAAGGAACGGAGCGGTCGGCTGGGGAGTTTTAAAAACAAGTCGCGACTCCGAAGTAAAGAGTGAATGATATTGTAATGTGATGTGTGCTGTCCGGGTGACGCCGCGTCGATGGCTGAGTGACACTGCGTCGTGCCGACATTTCGACCGATATATCGCAGTCCTCTTCAGGGCTGTACTGCGCAAGGATGTTGGGCGCTCTGGTTTATATAGAGGTGGGCCAGGTCATGACTCTGGCCGCGAAAGCCTACGACATCATATTGTAAGGTCATAGCATTTTGCTCGGTCGCACGGGGGGTGCGGCAGGCTAGGAGAACTGGTGCCAGGCTGGCGGCAACCAGCTTCTTTTAAGGTACGGGTCGGTGGCGTGTTCTCGGAATGCGGGGTCGGAGAACACAAGGGGATGATGTGTGATGACAGCCTCCGAACATAGCTGACCTATTTTGCACTAGGACCCAAAGATCCACAACGATATGAAGTCGTCCGCGAGTCTAGAGCCCGGGAGACATTGACACGTGATTCCCCGCGATATATTCTTGCGGAGAAAACTGTACTAGTTTGAGACTAATCTCGGGGCACATGCGTGTAATCTCGTATAAGTGTATTCTCAACCCTGGCCTTGGCGAGGTGTTGCTTTCGCCAAGGGTCAAAAGGACAGGGGCAGAGCAAGTTCTCTCACGCTGGGTTCTCTGGTGGCTAGTTGGGGAAACTGCCTCCAAGGTTGGGGTTTGCGGCAAAAGTGTTCGTTGCGAGTTGCACATATTGTATATTGATGAACTGAAAGTAAATCTGTAAACAGCAACTCCGTGTCTCTGCTGTGAATTACTCTTATCAAGGCATCGCAATAATAGTACCTTCAACCCACGCCTTTTGCAACGGAGAGGAGGAGTGATTGCGTGTGCTTTCGTGAGCGCACGGCAACGCTGCGGCCCTTGGGAGCAGTCGCGCTCACGCCACCGGGATCTGAGCACACAAGACTGCCTCCCGGGGCCACGCCGTCGCCGCTGCTGCAGATCGCGGGGTCCGCACGGGGACGCGCTCTCTGCGTCGCCGGCCCGCAACGCCGTTGCGCACCGCCGGGGCCAGGGCCGAGGACAGAGGGCGGAAGAAATCTTCTCCTTCTTCACATCAAGAAGTAGGTATACGTACCTGTTCCGTCTTCACAATATTATTTTTTTCTTCTCTTTCATTATTATTATTATTATTATTATTATTATTATTATTATTATTATTATTATTATTATTATTATTATTATTGTCACATTTTCTGAGGTCTTCCGACACTTTTTTTGCCAGTGGGTCGATAGAGCATTGTGTAATGGGAGTTTCTGTTGGTGCCCTTTCTTCGTATGTGTTGCATCGTTAACGATGAATGCATGCACTGATGAGTTATTTTAACGAGTGTAAATAATTTGTTACATCTGAGAGGTTTTATCAGAAAAAAATTTTGCATTTTAAGTGTGTTCGAAGGAAAGCGATTTGTACAAGGAAGAAACAAGAGTTTTAGAGAGTACGTAACATTTGAACTTATTTGGCCAGACTGTTTTGTCGTTTTTTGGTATGCTTATTTTTTGGTGACATAGACGAATTTTTAAGGAAAGTTTATGATTACTCAATGATTACTTGCGACACTGATTGTGCTGTACTCTGACTTGACTTGTACGCTGATTGACTTGTACATTGATTACTCACTGATCACTGATTACTCACTATACACTTATCTGTATAGTACTCAATGATTCAGGCATATTTTTGATGGTCAGTCGAGTCCTTGAATATTCGTTAATTTGTTAAGTGGGAAAATATAATGCTTACTAAGTACAAGTCAGGCCAATGCATTTAGAATGCATATTGATTTGAATTTGTATTTAGTAATCATATATCCCGTCAAGAGCAATTGGCCTCGGCACCGTTTGATCTAAAGGTTCCTAGTCGGTCACCCATCCAGGAACTCGTGATATCTCGAACTCGCCTAGCCTTCGTGACTTCATGTAGTTTACAACTTCGGCTAGTGATGGCGATTTCGACCATCGAGTGGAACCATCCCAGTGTTGGCTTAATGACCGAGATAAACCACAAACACCCCGGTCAGGATGGTCGGCACAGGGATTGAACTCGCGCATCGCGAATGCAAAGTCAGCACGCTACGCCCTATGCCCCTGCTCAGTGCACACTGATTACTATAGTATAATTGTGTAAGATTGTACTGGTAATATAAAGCTAACAAGAGTGAGTATTAATGTTCAATTACTTGGTGAGGGTTCACAATTATGCTAATAAGTTTTGAGTGTGTTAACTTATATTTTTGTTTGCTCTATATTTGAAACATGCGAAACATGGAATCTAATAAAATAAGTTTTGGTGGACATGACTGTTTTGCATCGTAGTGACCTGCAACCCAGAACCACGATCTTACGACGTATCTAATCAAAAGAATGGACTACAATATATATATGTGTGTGTGTGTACTTGTAATTTTTACCAATAAAAACCGAATTATGTATATGATGTGTGTTGGGACTTAAATAATATAACCCATATTCACTAATGATATAAAATCATGTGACACTGTTGTTGTTGCCACCTTTGCTGATGATATGATAGTCCTTGTACCAAGCGAAAATCGCAATATAGCATCTGAAGGAGAAGAGAAGGCGCCTCAAAACAGTACAGTCAGTCGCATTCTCTTTATCACATTTAGGGGATTAACGTCTATATAACAGAAAATAAGTTTAACTAATACCTAGAAACTACCAGTGGCTAATCCGTAAACATTCCTTACTTTCACTGTCAAACAAAATAATCGTATATGGAAGTATCTTGCAGGCCATATGGACTTTTAGAATCCGACTTTGGAGATCAGTCAGCGTTTTCAACTTCGAAAAATTTTACCGTTTCCTGCGATATATGTATTGATCAGTAATAAACGCATCTTACTCTGCCTGCAATGAAAAGCTTCGCTATGATATTCACAACAAGGCCATCGAAGAGTAAATATCATCAGCGAGTCAGAAATATCACAGAAGACTGGAAAGTCAAATAAACTTGCGATTCATCTGTTAGACAATAGTGAACAATCGAAAAGACTACGGCGATACAAATTTACCGAACAAAATATAATGTACCGATTTGTGCAAAATAAATAGGTATGCTACTGCGAAGCAACATTTTCACTCGTGATTTATTACAAACACTTTTTTCTAATATTTCTGTAGAAATAAATTGAAAATGGGTAGAATATTGAAAAAATTAAAACAGATAAAATCGTCGAAGCTTCAATAACTAAAAATAGCATTAACTTCAATCATCCCATATATTTGGCATCGAAAGAGAATGGAAATATTCTGTTCTGATGAAGCACATTTAGAATTAGTGAAATATGTACTCCATACCACTGTCATAAATTCCGACAGAATTTGTAATACGAGATGCCTACCTGTTTAGTAAGAAACATTCAATAATCGACGTACGAAGGATATCCTAAATAAAAAAGAAATTTATTGATGCGTAAAATGCTGGCTTTCAGAGTTGATTTGCCAGATACGAATTAATGACTTCCACTTCTCTCTGCTTATATGAAATGCATGTACCACAGACGAATTTCCGAAACACTCTCTCAGTATCTTAATAAATCCGTACGTAAGAATTTCACATACACAAGATAACTTTATAAGCAAACTTAATTTAATTTAATAAACCAACATTTCATCAAAACACAGTTCGTTTGCTCTGCTTTCCTATAACAACAGCGCTTCTTGCGAAGATATACCGCGCATCTTTTCATCTCGACACTGCGCGCTTTTTCCTTGGCTGTTTATTTCCTTCGTTTTCTTTGTTTTTGCCTCGCCCCTGCACTAATTACCCGATGCGCGGAACCCATTACCGCGCAGTGTGTGTGCACCTCCGGCTATTTCCAGATTGAAAAGCAGGGGAGGGGCGAGTCAATCAGGCCTTTGACTCTCCTCCCTTCCCCTCCCCTTCCCCCTCTTGTCTGCGCGCCCCCCTCCCCCTCTTGCCTGCGCTGAAGGGGCGAGGTCTTCGTCGCAGCGCTGCGCTTCTGTGCCCTGACACAAAGCAGACGCCTCGCGCAGGTCAGGTTTGCCCAAACTTCCCGCTGGGACTCGAGGGATCGACACTGCCTCAAGGTGAGGCACGCACGCACACATATACGCGCACACACACACATACGTACGCACTCACAAGTACACACACCTTACGCCCACGCAACCACACACTCACGCCCACGCAACCACACACTCACGCCCACGCAACCACACACTCACGCACACACGCGCGCGTGCGTGCGTGTGTGTGTGTGCGCGCGCGCGCGTTTGAGTGTGTGCATACGCACATGCAGGCTTGGACACGCACGTGCACACACGCATTCACACTTGCATACACACACAATTGTATTAGGGAGTGGAAATATATTTTGAGGAAGACGAGACGAGACATTTTAACTGTGAAGAAAGTGGTTCTTGACGGTACGGACATCTCTTATCGCACGGAAATAGATTTATTAAAGTTTGCTTTGTGTTAATGCTTGGTGGCAAACACGATTACAAATTGAATAATAATTTGAACAATAACAAAACTATTACAAACACAACTAAAATTAGAATTACAAATATAATTAGAAGTTAACAACCTAGTTCTGATATCAGTTCTAGTTATCTCTAAATTACCAATTGTCCTTATTTTATTAAGTAAGATTTCCGATACTTGTGGGGGATGAAAGGATGGTGCGGGTTCACATGCCGCTGTGTAGAGAGCTGTTGGGACATTTCTCTGATCACAGAAAAGCGCGTAAACGATGGACCCGGGCAGCCAGCCGCCAGAATTCGCGCCAGTCCGCTTTTAAATAATGTCGAAAATTTGCTCAACAATATAACTGGAAACTTTTAAAAAGTTTTTTTACTATAAAAATAGTTTGCTTTGCCAGATACTACTTGGCCACTGGTGGCAACATAATGGCACGTTATGTCCATACTCATTATGTCGGTGCATTTAGTTTGTTACCTCATTTGTAAATGGATCCATCACCATTTCTTGCAACGTTATCGCCCTGCATGACGTTCATTTGTTTCCTGACCTATCAAAGAGGTCCTTTCTTAGAGTAATTCCTCAATACCTCCAGTATGAGTAGCTTCAGTTGGGTATTAGTAACTATACACGTAATTACAGTTTTTGAAATTTTTAATTAACAATATTATATATATGTACTATTTATTATTTATTGGTAGCAGTGAAACTATATAGCAACAAAGGTATTTCTATTTCACAATAAGTTCTATTTTACAAAGTAGTATTACTTTTATTGGGAGTGATTTTTGTATTTCTTCTTCGCGACGCGGTTTCTTCGCAACACTTTCTTCTAGACGCGGTTTGATAAGTCTGGTCTGTTGTCAGGTATTAGGAATACAAAATAATTCTAATTCAAATCAACATGTCAAACACAAATCAAACTTAATATAACGGCCATGATTCTACCACTTACATTAGATACAGTAAAATTACTAACTTCCTTGTTTTTTTTAAGTGAAGGTTTTGAACGAAGGTTTGAAGGACCAACGCGTGTCACTAGAAGTACATAAACTTTGTAAAATTTTACACAGATAAAGCTTGATAACGCAATCGACTCTTCGTGAATGCACTTTGCGTTTCGAATTTAAAATGTCGTACTGGTCTTTTATCAAGAAGTGGAAATCGATTTACAACGATCTTAAAATATAGATCGTTTCAGCCATAATTGGATTAGAAGGAACGTCAGCGCTATTGCCTCGGGAAACAAATCTCTTTGAATTCAAACTTCTTCACTGAATGAATTACCTTCTGCTAATTAAATCTTTACTAGCAAAATACCCGGCGTTACTTGGCCTTTATTCACATTGAATCCTCGTGAAAGAGGAAAATAATTAATTTTATATAAACCACATTGTTGAAGATTATTATCTTTAATGGAATTTTTTAAAATTTCAATAAAAAATCTATAATTGCCTTTCATTTTATTTTACAGTGCATTGATATTAGATTAATTTTTTGTTTATCTTACGCACTGCTACTGTCCTCTAGCAAATCTATTAGGTACTAGTTCAGTTGTACCTCACTGACCTCTGGTGGAAGATATTAGGAACCAATCTGCTCTTAGCGAAAGGCGGAAAATAATGATAGTGGTGCATATATTTACATTTTTTAACTATTAATTTTCCAATAATCCTTACCAAAGTATGTCAGGGCACTACGACAATCCAGAAGAAGATTCTGTAAAAATTTCTTATCTATTAATACCCTACTTTGTGATATCGATGTCTGTTACGTGTAGTTGAATTCATTTTTATTGGTATAGATTTATTCTTATATCAAATATGCCTTGTAGACGCAAAAATTAGGGGAATTTGACAAAATAAAACTAACATGGGAACAAATAGGGAATAAACACTATGCATGCGTAACGCAGATGAAAGTCTTTCCAATACCTTTATTTTTAAACTTTCTAAGCAATATTAGTGTTCTGAGGGTATATGCACACTACACCAGGGTAGGTATTTCAGATAAGGGGAAATAAAATGCTTAGAATATTATTTAGAAGAAATTTAGAATAATTGGACTATTTTTTACTTGAAACATTTATTCTTTTATCTTAAACGTAGAGAGTGAAGAATGAAAAATAGAATAAAGATCAACGAAACTGCGATAAATGTAGGAAGCGAAAACAGTGGGCAAACATATGTGATAACTATTTAAGCTTCTAAATATTTTAAAAGAATATTGTTCCCATTATTTACTCAAAGAAGTGTTTGATTGACTTTTTTGAACAAAATAATATATAAACTCTCAAACACTTTTAGATGAATATTCAAAGTCAAATAATTGCTGTGAAGAAGTGTTTTGCTAATTTCTGCAACATGAATAATTTAATTACGTGGACGAATACGTTATATTTTAATAACTCATTGCTCGTATCCAGGCTTCACAAACAAACAAAAACATGCAATACTAACATACTTGGTATAGAGAGAGTTGTATAATAAGGGACCATGTTGAAACTACTGCTTGGCTACTGCCGACAACAAAAACTGCGGGTTTTATCCTTGCACTGAATTTTTCAATGCGTTCGTTAAGTTATTTCAATGATTTTTATTACTATCTCATGCAATTCCATCGCTCTACATGACATTAATGTGTTTCTCGGCCTGTCAAACTGGTCTCTTCCTAGAGTAACTCCTCTATCGTTTTACTCAACTGCGCGGTCGGTGTGGGCCAGCGGTAGCGAGCAGCCGGATGATAAACACCTCACTCGACGACACGAAGGACCATCAATTTGCTCCGTGTCTTGGCCGCCCCTGCGCCGCATCCTCCGTGAATGGGCGCCTGCTAAACAGCCCCGCCCCCCCACGCCCCCTTCCGCCCGCGGAAAGCGCTGAGCCGTGAAACAGTTCACGCCTCGCTCCCCCATATCGGAGCTCCGCGGCGCCGTCTCGCGCGCGACCTGGCGGCGCGGAAGGCAATCTAATGCGGCCTAATGACGTAATTATCAACGAATTTGGACCGTGACCTTGCGTTTCGTTGGGACTTTGCCCAAACCCCCGTGATAACGTCAGGTTGTACAGCTGGCGGAACTTGTGATATCCCAATGGATCCGCAGGTAATGCCCTCGATGACGTTCTCTCTAATTGCTTTTACTCTACTCGCGAGTTGAATTTCATATTTCTAAAATCAGCCGTGTTTCTATAAGCCTGAATCCTGTATTCAATTAGTCGAGTCGTCAAACGAAAATTGAGACATTCTGATTTTATTCAATCGACGACGTTGGTGGGAGAGAGTTTTGCTAGGAATTATTTTCCGCCAGAAACATCAAAACATTTAGAATTTTAAGTTGCCACATATTTCAAAATTTATAAAGATGTGAGTAGAAAAATGAAAGATCCATGCTGCTAACGCTTCATCAAAATAAAATTTCAAATGAAAACTGAAACAATTTCCTTTCACATGGAAAATTATGATTTTAAACACATCAATTGAACGTAAACAAACATTATCCTACATTCACCTTCAATTAGTAAAATAATACTCACAAGAACTCTAATAAAAAGAAATTTCTCACCTCCGCACTCTTCGCAAACACGAAAAGTTAATGTAAATTTATGATAATTCTTCCAACGCTCTGCGAATTCTTTAATGAAAATTGTTTTTGCGAACAATTCACTTTAAGAAAACTAAGGCCTTCATACTGGCAATGAGGATTCATGTTTTAAATTAGTTACCCTTTGTATAGTATTTTTTTTCAAAAAGTTTACATTAAAAAATAACTACATCTTGAAAACGTATTCTTATAAAATTATATAGTAATAACTATTTAATTCCTGTAGATATTAATAAGAGTCAATAAAATAGTATTCTACAACTACATTTGAATTTAAAAGAGGATCGTGAACTTCGCTATGTAATACGTACAAAAGTAACCTTACTCTGCTTTTACTGAAATGTATTAATGATTGCCACATTGGACCACTTGAGTCTTCCCAATTCACTTTGGTTCGCACTGTCGAAGTTCACCTTCGAGGGTGAGATCAAGATCTCGGATTACGAATTTCTGAAGTTATTTCAAAAAGGTACGATAATGAGAGAGGATGAATATGAAATGAATTAATGTGGGGTGAAAGCGAACACAAGACAACCATTGCCGAGGACGGGCATCGAAACCCGCATCTTTTCGGTACAGATCATA
>BOPP01000116.1:481285-518471 GCA_017312745.1 Gryllus bimaculatus
TATGGAGGTTGAGTTCATCGAGGAAATGGATCACATTATATACATTACTTGTATCATTTAAAAGTGTGTACTTTTGACACCCACAAGAGTGGATATTTCATTCCTCTGTGTATCCTACGACAACACACACAACACAACAGATATAAACAAACCAAATGGTGGAATGATGTATCTGAACTCTGGGAACAGAACAGCATTATCAGTCTGAAGTTGGCTGTCCTGATATGACATCAATTCCTTTGTTGCGATACGCATGCTTTCTATAAGATCGACAAATTACGTATAGTATCGCCGTTAGAGTAAAATGCCCTAGTGTAAGTGTGAAGTAGAGCAGACCTATACTGCGATTTTTCTATCTCTACCCCTCAAGACCCGACTTCACGGTGGCATTATGTTACTGTTTTTCGGGTTGTTCTCCGTCGACCTCACGGTCACGAACGTGTAGCAGTGCTAGATACGGTCATGCCATTGTGAAGTAGGGCCTTGAGAGGAAGAGTTAGAAAATGACAGTATGAGAACAGGCTACACTGCCATATTTGTAACTCTGTCCTTGAAAACCCTACTTCATGGTGGCAATATGTTGTTTTTTTTTCGCGTCTTTCTCCGCTTGTGGCATGATCGCGATCGCATAGCAGTGCTGAATACTGTCGCGATCATGCGGAATCTGGCGGCAGGAGAATGACTAGACCGAGACGCGCCCGAGACGCGACCGAGACGCGACCGAGACGCGACCGAGACGCGACCGAGACGCGACCGAGAAAGACGGAAAAAATGATATACTGCTATGTAATGTAGGGCCTTGAGGAGCAGAGTAAGAAAAAATGACAGTACGAGACAAGGCTTTACTGTCATTTCTCTAACTCTGCGCCTCAAGCGCCCTCAAGAGCCTACTTCACGGTGGCATTAACAATGCTCTTCGCATCGTTGTCCGTTGGTTTTATGATCACGAACGTATAACAGTGCAGAATATTGTCGCGATCATGCGGAATCTAGCGGCACGACCGAGAAAGACGCAAAAAAACAGTGACATAATGCCTCTGTGAAGTAAGGACTTGAGAGGCAGAGATAAAAAAATCGCAGTATAGGTCTGCTCTACTTAACACTTACACTAGGGCATTTTACTCTAACGGCAGTACTATACGTAATTTGTCGATCTTATAGAAAGCATGCGTATCGCAACAAAGGAATTGATGTCATATCAGGACATCCAACTTCACACGGATAATGCTGTTCTGTTCCCAGAGTTTAGATACATAATTCCACCATTTGGTTTGTTTATATCTGTGTTGCAGTAGGATATACAGAGTAATGAAATGTCCACTCTTGTGTGTATAAAAAATATACACTTTTGCAGACATAAAATGTTCGTGTATCGCTAAGGATACACACGGTTAATATTTAACATGAACTTGCAAGAACACTATACGGATCGTAAGCAGCCAGTTTTTTGTCTAGCGAGGGATGGGCGTGCAATATCTTGCGATCCTGGTGGACACAAAGAAAAACTACGGTTTGCTGAAGTGAACGCCATCTTCAATCAACGCCTACACCCGTGAAACGCCGATTAGCTTTCCAGAGGGCGTTGCTGAAGTACACTGAGTTGGCTATGAAGCTCCATTTTTAGGAGAAAAAAATCAACGGTGGCATTTTTTTGCTGAAATACGTCGGCGCCCACTTGCATGCGGAATCATTCGAGAATTTTAATTTATTTGTCAAAGCATTTCAGTAGCTAATCAACGGCGCAAATTATAATTTAATCACAAAAGTTTTTCATTACGAACAAAAATAAATTACACGTAGAAATATTGGAAGTCGAGAATTGTGAAAAAAAGTTAAAATGTTATTTATACATGTAAGTGGCCTTTTACGGATAACATTAAAAAATGTTACTAATTCTGTAGACATTCTCTAATTTCAATAATGCTAGAATTAATCTATGTCATCTCTGTGACTAGTGGGTCGTATTTTATTACGACGGGCGTATTTTTTTCAGTTTATTATGTTCAACACAAATCGTCGAGTAAGCTTAAATTCTTTTTTTGGGGGTGTAGGTGATACAGATGAATATTTTCATAAATGTTGTTCGTGGGTGACACGTTTTGCACGATTCAGTCCAGTTTATAAAATTCCGTGTTATAAAGAATATTAAAAAAATACATTCATATTCTGCTGTCAGACATTTTACACCCAGTGAGCATTACTCGTATTCCCAACCACATTCGGCAGATTGACAGGAGAAGTAATTTCAAACGAATTGACGTGTAATAAAATTGTAGCGCAAAAGCGTTCCATAGGTACAGTTCGAAAGATTCATGCTTTTATATATGATATTACCATACAAATTATTTTGCAAAGATTCAAAATATATTACATCAGTACTTTTTCATACTCTGGTGTAATTATCATAGAGAACTCCTGTGTGTATCATATTTTATTGAAAAAAACATTGTAGTTAAATGTAATGTTAATATAACGGTTTGTCATAATATAACTTTTTTGTTTTAACTCTTCATTACAGCTTCTATCTGTCCAAAAGTCAGACAAAACATCAATAGTAAAATATTCTCACCTATTTTTTACGTCTAGTATCCAATAAGGTATCTGTAATATTTCAATGCTTAGGAATACGGCAGACTAGATCTTATGAAACTCATCGTCCCATTTTTCTTTATTTTAATGACACTGTTTTAGTTGGAGGTCAAATACTGAGTTAGTTAGCTTCACAAAAGTGACAGGTATAAAGCTATTGGCTGATGCAATGGTTATTGAAACAATTTCATTATTTTTCCTTGCGGAACTCTCCATAACTCTTTTTAAGCTCTACTATTATACTATAATCTATGTTCTTTTATACAGAATTCATCATTACCTACATCGCATACGTTCACTATGATCCTTATTCTTACCTAGTACCGTTGTAAACTGCCCTTCAAGTACGAGATCATTGAAGCCTATGTGAGCCCAAGAGAGTTTATGGGCGTCCAACGTCTTCATTAAGATGTCAGCCTCTGCCTAAAACGTGCAACAAAAATTAAAATTAATAAAGATGTTTCTAAATATAATAGTACGGTAGCACTCACAAAACTATGTAAGTAATGAGACGCGAACCTACAATCATTCACGAAAAGTGTAAGTAACAGTACCGCATGATGACGAAATTAAAAAACTTACTAATTTTTCATTCTTAAATACAAATAAACTATATTTACAAAATTCACCTATTTATGTCATTAATTATTCACAAGTTTGACTTCGTTTCTTGTGTATTCCTTTGTGTCGCTTGATATCCAACAGACTTTCTTAAGAAACGCTGTCAATTTATAAAAACCATGCGTAAAACAATATATTACGATAAATTAGACAGTCTTATACCCGCGCATGTTGGGGATGATAAGTGTTTATTGAGTTCAAGGGCTTCATTGCCGAAACTTTGGGAATATCAAGACAAGGAAGCTCCCTGATTCTTACTGAGCTCTGTATGGGCAGTCATAATGTATTCTCTAATTGAAAACTAACAAATTTCTGATTTAGTGAATTAAATAATAAGTAATTAACAAAATGAAATGTTGGTAATAGTAAAAAATTAATATTGACAATAACTAACGCCAGTAATGATAATAGTAATTTAAAAAAATAGATGATATCTATCATCGGTGGTAGTATTCTGTATCCTCCATACATTCGTGGCAGAAATGAACAATGTTTCTTATCTTCAAATAAAATACATCATACATTAATAACACACATCTCATAAGTGCACATCTCTGCAATTAATTCGAAAACTTTTAAGTTTACTTTATACTTAGTACTTCATTTTTTCTCTTGACACTAACTTCATTTGATAGTTTTAAATGAAATTAAATTCAGTTTATACTAGATGCGTACTATAGAAATGCAAAATTAAACAGTGTAACTATAAAATGTAACCAAAATGTTATCATATTGGTAGCATTTAACTCAAGAGTAACTTGCTGTTGAGGTTCGTTACCAACTTTTGACGGACGATTATCATCAGATTCCTTTGAGGTGAAGTACAGTTGAGTCGCGATAATCCAAGCATCACTAAACAAATCTATTCCATGCAATTCGAGGTGGCTTGATGCGTGTCCAGTCACCAAACAAGTGGCAATAATCAGCTGGCACATGACGGGTTGGCAACACTGTGCCGAAGGTCACGTGTGCGGCGTCCAGTGCCAGTGTCCATCAGTGCCAGTGTCAACCAGTGTCAGTCTCTTACATAGTCATGCCCGATTCTCGCTCATGTATGTATCTATCTGTAAATTTATTAGTATCTACACATTATATTTGACTTCTTTTTAGATTGTATATTGAAAATTTCGTTATATATTTTCCTTTTTTCCGTGTAATCTGAGATTTTTTATAACCCGAGGTACCATCAGCCTCAATTACCTCTGATTATCGCGACTCTACTATAGTCTAATGAAATCCGTGCTGCTGTGGCGCCAGTCATAGTCCCGCGTAAAACAGCTGACAGTGACTCGTGAGGATGGCAAAATCTGGGATTCGAAAATAAATCCTAACCGGTAATAGAAACTAAGCAGTCCGCGGAATTTTTTATTACATATTATTTTATGTACTTTTTTACGGCAAATGGTGTAGAGTATGAAATGGTATAGCTGATGGTTTAGAAGGTATAGTCTTCTTCACTTACACAGAACGTCTCTTAGAGTGACATTCTGGAATTCTAAGCAGTGTAATTGAAACTACACGGCCCGCGGGAAACTTTTTCTTGAAGTTTGTTTTAAGCACGTGTTTGCGGCAAATTTTGGCGTAGAGAATAAAATGTTATGGCTGATGGTTTAGGAGGAACGGGCTTCTTAGAATGATCAGGGCTTTTGTAAGAGGGCAAAATCTGGAATTCGAACCCAGGTAATTGAAACTAATCGGTCCGCGGCAATTTTTTTATTACTGTTAATTTTAATCACTTGTTTGCGGTAAATTTTAACGTAGTGAATGAAATATTATGGATTATGGTTTAGGAGAAACGGGCGTCTTAACTTTCGCAATGCTCACGTAAGAGGGCAAAATTTGGAATTCGAACCCGGGCAATTGAATCTAACCGGTCCGTGGCAAATGCGTTTATGATAATTTTGGTGTATAGTAAAAATTAATACGACTTATGGTTTACAAGATACGTCTCATTTCTTCTTCGATGACGCTCACAAGAGGAACGTAGATTTAATGTTTTGAAATAATAGAGATATCAATATGATTTTTCACTAATCGTTTATAAATGAAAAGCAGCAAATTTGAATTACAGTTTTGTGCATATATTTGCATCATGAACGGATTTAGATGTGTGGTCCTGCTAACTTCTGTTGGACATTTTTGAGAACATTTTCTGCGGTAAATGTTTTTCCACACACTAAGTACGGCAAAAAAACGGTAAATTATGAACTCTGCAGTTCTTTGATTGCATGAAGTGGCTCTTCTAGCTTCCAGGACGTCGCGGCTCTGGCGTGGCTACACTGACCTAGCCTCTCCGACTACTGTTTCCGTTCACACAACTCGCTTCGAAATATGGGAGTGCTCTGAAAGGAGCCTTGGAGCACGGCCAATGTCCAGTCCACTCGCCTCTGACTTTACTTTCAACCTTTCAACTGCACCGGCTTGCTCACCTCTCCACCGCACGGCCTCTTGCCAACAACTTGCTTTAGTGTCTCCGATTTATACGTAGATACACTTCAAGGTCATGAACGAGATAAAGAGGGGTATAGTTTCATCCAATCGGGAGCGCCAATACCAAAAAATGAAGTCAGAACGAAGCTTCCGTTTGAATGACAGCCAAATGGATCCATTTCAAGAGATGGCTGCCACCTAGCCGTACCCAGCATGTTTTTGTAGTTTTCATATTTTTTCCGACCATATTGTGAACATTTGTAAGTGATCCACGTTGCTTGGGCGAACCCAACTGAGGATGGGGAAAGTGTTTTCGTGATAGTTAACTAATTAAGAGTAATAATTAATAAAATTATTATTTTTTTTGTGAATGATTATTTCCATTATCATATTATGGATTACATAGTATGGATCTGCTACCAGCACGGAATTTATAAAGCTTTGCTGAAGAAGATGCCTATATTAAACTGACGTACTGTTTCTTCATCTAACATGTTCCGAAAAACGTTATTAGTCACTTGCAAAACTTTGAATAATATTTTTAGAAAAATTCAGTTTGTCACTCACTTTAGTTTCTCGTGGGGTTGTAACCTCACCAACCGTTAGTCGTGTCTGCACAGTCCGGCTCTAGAAAAGCTCACTCTCCGATCCAGGCACTGGTTGTACGGCCGTGTGATAACCGCCAGGGTCAGTTCCTCGCCTCTCCCTGTCACACTGCCATCCGCCATGATCTACTCCACTAGACAAAATAAGACCGTATCTTCACAAGCACTTGCACCTCAACAGATGGTCAGTGTTTGCTCTCTGAACTCAGTAACCTGTGTGATTTCAGAACTCACTAGCCAGCCTAGGTGAGTTCAGAACTCAATAGCCTAGGTGGTGTAGTTCACGTCTTGGCGGCAATCGCGCGGGCATTTGAATTCTATGGCGCCTGCCTCTAAAGAAGGAGTAGTTGGTAACATGCTTTGTTGTGCAATAAATGTTTTAAGAAAGTATTATTTAACGTCAATCTATTTTAAGGATAAAACGCTTGGCAACATTAAAAACATTACATCATTTTTACTGTAACGTTATTGCTTGCTATTGACTTCGATATGGAGCTCAATTTTTGCTGCATATTGTAAATGGATTATGATTATCTGGTCGGTATTATGATGGAAATATGAAAACAGTTGAACTCTGCTACACGTTAACGTATGTTAAGAGTTATGAGAGAAAATTATGAAAAGAAAGTATGGAAGGGAAATGGGAAAAGACAAGCAGTCAACTTAATATTCAGTGAATTAGTAAATAAGTAAATCTGGTTAGTTGGGTTAAAAATAAAATATTGTATGTACCACGGGCGTTAACTAAGAAAGACCATTAGAACCACTTCTAATGATTTCGGGTGACCAAGTTCTCGGGCCAAATTCACTCAGGCCATTTGTTGTCACTCGATCATTAGAATTCTTATAACGCCCTTGGTTCCTTACTATTTTACTTGGTCGCCTTACATCATGAGAAGGAAAAGTATTGTAATCATGCGCCGGAAAACGCGATTTTTCGACAGGAAATACCCTATTGCTTGGAACTGCAAACGAAAAATTAGATAATTCACGTTTTGAAGGTACTGAAAACCGAACTGACGGGAAACCATCCGTCCGTTTGTGATAAACGCTAGCACTCGTGCCGTACCGAGATTTTCTCCACAGCTGGCTTTCTCGTTTTCATTCGTCTAAAACGCCATTTAACTGAACTCCACAGACTACGCTAAACTCTAGTTAATTTTAGATCCATCTGATCACTAAACAAGGACGAAACGCATACGGAGCTCCACCCCCAAAATGAGAAAAAGTAAAAATAATATTGAAATATCTCTTGAAAGGCAGAAATATCGAACGGCAGAAATACATTTTTAAAAAGGCCATTATCAACCTTCACTCAACGCTGCGGAAATCCTTTCATATTTTGTGTGCAGTTCCAGACAAGTCAATTACTTCCATAGCGACAACAGGAGTCAGATCCGGATAACCATCTACTTTAAAACTAATAGCATGAATTAAAAGTAAGTAATATTTAATAGAAACAAATGGTAGGAACAAGAACGTGGATATATTTCAGCACTTTCACTGTGTGTCTAGAAAATATATTTTGGCAAATTCCTTTGACTTTATGCTTACAAAACAGGTAATATATTTTAAATAAAAACAATAATGTCCTTTACGACAGTCTGAGGTTAATTGACACTTTTCTTTCTCCCTACAATAAAAATATTTCTTATTTATTATTTAAAAAGTAATATTTATTACTTAAAAATTAAAGTTAAACGTTATATTTCAGTACCAAACAGTGATGTAAATTCTTAAGCATTTTCCTTGAAATACAAATAAAAAGTTTAGAAACAGTTTACGTCCCGGGAATTGAGACCCGACGGTGGCAGGATTTTTGACACTAGCTTGTCAGCTAGGTCGAATTCAGTCGCTGTCAGGAGGCCGGCTGCTCTGATCGGTAGTTTTCCGTAGTTTCCCCGATCAACACCAGAAGAATGCCGAAGACGTTCCCTAACAAACAGGCCACAGACCGCGCACGATCATTCTTACCTCACCCCTTTTACACTTTTATAATAGCATGCACTACACTACCACACACGCCATGAAACCGGCAAGGAAGTTAGTTTGTCGCGTCTGGGGCGGTGCCCGGCATGTTGGAGATACCTGGTTGGAGAAAACCTCGCAAGACCTGAGTTACACTATAGTGTTGTCATCACAATATATAAATTTATTACCAGTTGTTTAACTTTTATTAATTGTTGTTTTATAAAAAAATCCTAGTAGTATTCCATTATGAATGTTTGTTAATGAGAGGCACCCAATGAAGAGCCATGAAAAAAGCTCGAAACGAAGTGTACAATAGAGAAAACGTGAGAGATGATCAATAGAGCTCAAGAATGTTGATTTTACGGTGGTTAGATTGCATTGAGTTATGTTATAATAAACTGAAGATCTTTTAATAACTTGAGCCTCGTAATCCAGTACATTTAGTGCCATTGTCTATAAACAAAAGAATGGGTCAAGAATGTCAATATGAAATTTAGTATATATTATCAGACATTGAAAGTAATTGAGTTATATTTAATTAGGAGGCTGAGGTCTTCAGAATCTACACAAAACATAGTGTATATTGAAAACTGCTTATCTTTGGATCACATTTTTGTTCCCGAGACCTTTCTAAACATATCTTTTCGTATTTCACAATTTCTTTTAGATTATTTCTTCATCCAATTAAGAACCATTGTTGTGTTACACCTCAATTGCCGTATGGTTGGCAAATCAATATGTGTTACAATTGATAAGTTAGCAACAGATTAAAATAAATGAAGTACTCATTCCCCGGGAATTCCCGGGCATGCGTATCAACGATGTGTATTATAGTAGTTATCTATAGTATTGAATCAATTCGTATATTACAAGCGCGACCGTGTGCTCGTTCCAAGAATTAGACAGTGATAACCATAAACCATCATCCGAAATGCAGTTAACTCGCTGCTTGGAAACGACGCCAATGAATCTCGAATATAGATCTGACCATTGATTTGTGCTTTTAGAAGCTTAATGTTAAAAGGAACATATATTTTTAAAGCTTTTTTCGCATGAATTGGCTCAATTATTACTTATTTATTACCTTATGCTATGGAGAAGTACGAAGTAGTAATTATTATCTTATGCCGACTAAATTATTTCCAAGCTGGATGACCGCTTTAAGCTTTATGCAAAGCACAGAGCCTTGCTACTGATTCCCTGTTTTCGAGTGAATCCCATTCTCCAATTTTCTTGTCCCTGAAAGTAAATTTAGCTGCCCTACGCTGAATGCTTTCCAATATTTTACACTGCGTAATGTTTTGCGGAGCCCAACAAATTGTTCCATATACCATAATCGGACGAACAAGCGATAAATAAGCAATTTCCTGCGCGTTTGCCGTACTCTTTTTTTAAGGTGCGCATTACAAAGTGAAGAGCTCTCCGAGCTTTCCCTACAACAAAATCTACGTGACTTTTCCAGCTTAATTTACTATGGAAATTTGTTCCTAAGTACTTGCATGAGGAAACTCCCGGAATAATTTTATTTAAACGGTAATCTGTTTCTGTGTAATTATGACCCCTGCCAAAGTGAAGGATTTGCTTTTGGAGCTATGGTCATTTCATTATTTTCCGCCCAGTAACATAACACAACAAGATCCCTTTGCGACATTTCTTCGTTTTCTTTCGAATTCATACTACGATATATTATGCAATCGTATGCAAATAGCAGAACTTTTGAGATTAAGTGCGCTGGCAGATCATTGACGAACGCTACAAATAAAAGAGGTCCAATGACACTCCCCTGCGGTATTCCTGACCCAACGCTCGCCCCTGTAGAAAACTCATGGCGAACTTCGCACTTTCTGTTTTCGGTCTGGCAGAAACTCGCTAATCTACGTCACCACCCTGAAATCGAATGCCTGTATTTAGTTTGCATGAATATTGTAGTACCTTTGAGAGTTTTTTTGACATTAATGAGTCTTATTGAGTAATTTTTACGTTAAGTAGTATTAAAGTAATATTTACGCGAATAAAATGCTCACTCCGTAATTGAAACTTGAAGTTACGAAAACTGCCTTTGTGTCTAATGGAATGCGCTTCAATGAGAGAACAATAGGTATGGTATTTTATTTTAATTTATGTATTATAACAATGGATTTGTCGTGTACACAAACAACCAGATTATTTAACTGAAAATTTCTTAATGTTAGATGTCAGGCCGTTAAAAAGAAAATGGCTTAATGTGAAATAAGGAAAGTCCTCATTCAAAATGAATTTATTAATACAAAAAATAACAAGCGTGAATCATCATTTTTCCCTACGGAACGGATTTAAACCAAATCTAACGCGCCATGGAATTTAATGCGCACCTCAATTTTGAGTACTACATTTAATGAAAAAAGGTGTACTCTAGATCAGCGTTAATACGGTTACTATCTATTTATGTTATCTATACGGTAATATATTATTGAAGGACTCAGTAGAACAAGGGGGTATCCCACATTTTTTGTACAGTTGATGTAATAGCATTATACAAAATTCCGATACCTATCCGGTGGCCGAGATCGCGAAGGCCGTAGTGCCCAAGCGATCTCCGACCTACGAATCGCGGATTCGAGTCCCGTCTCGGGCATGGTTGTGTTGTGTTCGTCCTTTCACCCCCTATCATCATCATATCACGTCATACTCACAGTAACCATACCGTTATAAGCAATAGGTGTCGCCAATAACCTATAAGTTGATGCGACCTTAAATAATAAAAAATTCATATATTATTCTTTTAATGTAATATGTTATTTAAATTCAGTATCGACTCATATGTAAGTGTACCGTGTTTAAATGCGTTACGATGCGTACTGAGTTATGTGTGGAAAGTTAAGGTAAATCCCTCGTTATATCAGAACTCTACGCCAATGTGGGATAGTCCGTTGTTCTACAGAGTTTATAGTTCAATTTCGGGTCGTTGCGTCACCTGCGAGTTGGGGATGGCGAGGTGCGCGCCCAGCTCCACGCAGGCGTCGCGCGCGGCCACCAAGATCCAGCGGCTGCTCGTGGAACGCCCTGTAGGCGCCCGCGGCCGGGCACCACCTCGAGCTGCGCGGCGGCGCGTGCGCGGCGGGCCTGCGGGGGCGGCGGCAGCGGCGCGCGGGCGCGGGCAGCGGGGCAACACGGCTGCGGCAGACGGGCGCCCGGGCACCGGCTTGGGAGCAGGTGACGGAGCAGCGGGGCAGGGCGGCAGCGCGGGCGGCGTGGGGCAGCGCGCGTTGGGGCACGTCAGTTGAAGGTGGCGCCGGGCACGCGTCCGGGGCACGGCGGCAGCGTCACGCCCTGCACGCGCGCCGCACCACTCCCCGCGAGACGTCTCCGCCGGCGGCGAGTGCGCGCCGGCCAGCGACGCCGCCGCCAGCAGCGCTGCGAGCCACGCCGCGACCTCCCTGCGAAGCACGCACTCACCAACAGACCATACGGGATATCGGCTACCTACACATCGGCAACCCTTAATACAGGTTCGGATATCGGATACCTATATACACGGAATACGAGTAACAGCCCAAACAGGTTACGGGTCCTTAGATTATTTTTCTGCATTCCTCTTAACAAGCCAAGCACCGGTTACCCTTTACGTCCCAATGATGGGAATATTCGACCAATCACTAGACACTTGTGGGCTCCTCTGATCTGGGATCAGCAGAACACGAGGCCTTCGTAACAACGCATATATGAGAGACAAGGTACAAACAGCCATGCCCAAGGCAGGACTCGAACTTGCAATCTTTCTGACCGAAGCGCCGAGTCGGTACACGCTCATAGGCTCCTCCTCTATCCAAGTACAATACCCTTTCGTTTCATAAGCTAAATATTTTTGCAAGTTTAACTGACTGGGTACATTTTGGACCCACAATGTTTCAAAATAAATTACTTTTTAAAAATATTTTTATTAATCTAAGATTATGATTATACACATTGAGAATATGCATTAAAACCTGTTTAAGGCGAAACGTCTGTGAAACGGAAACCTGCCATCTGGGACAAAAAATCTCAGAGGGGAATGATCATATACGTAAGTGTTCTCTATAAGCCCAGACATTCTCTAAAGCGGAAACGGAACTACATTTAGAGAATAATGAAAGATTAGAACCTGCCTAAGAAGGAAATTTATTATTGAATTTTCAGCACTGTATTTGGAATGACATTGGGCAAACGGCCATCTTCTGAAAAATAAAATGAATGACGAGTTTTTTAAAAAAACATTTTACCTGTTGTAGAAGAATGTTCGGCCAATTCTGCGACTGCTGAATTTTGCTGACGCTTGCCCTAAAACCTGGTTGATAATATTTTTTGTAAGTGACAGATTGTAATACTTGATGGCCTATTTCGTGTTTCCGGGTGCGTCAACAACTGTGATCATTAGGCAAGTTATATTAAGTGTAGTGCAAATTATATTTTGGGGTGTGTTCTTCGGCTGGATAGTGAAATCCGGCGCAGATCTAGATGTCGACTTGCGGGCTGTTTTTAATCCAGGTACCTCCAATCAGCAAGGAACCACCACAGTCGGAACAAGCTTTTGGATCCCGATATGTGTGGTAGTTTAAGGAATGTATGCTTAATCTTTCGAGCACAGTGGTAAAAAATATGTACATCTGCGCGCAATGCATCGGCTCACGGAGGTACAAAGTTTAAACCATACATTTTCTCCGTATGTGTTGTATTGTGATAGGATAATTTATGTATCAGAGCTAATGATTGCAGAAAATAGTTTCCAGAAGCACCGGAAGATGTTGTAAGCACGATAAATGCCTGCAGAGCACCATAGAAGCATTTTGTTCAAAACTTACAAGACATTTTCTTGTCAGCTGTTAGTGCGAGTTAGGGATCGAGCTATGTAACTAGTGCAAAAAAATTCCTGAATTCCCGAGCTTGAAAAAGTTAAGTGTGTTTAAGTAAGGGTTGAGGGTAAGATAAAGAAAAGGAAAAAAAGATCTCTCGCGATCCGTGACCAGTTTACTAGGGTACTGCTCCGACACTCGCCAGGTATTGATTAAAGAAGCTACGGAAAACTTCCAATCAGAACAGCCGCCCGTTAGAATTCTAGTCCAGACAGCGGCTGAACTCGATCTACCTTGGATTTTAGTGCCGAAAATTCTACCACATTTGGGACTCGAACCCTATAACTTCCAGTCAGAAATACTCCAGTGACATCAAGTAGTGCTGAGGTGCTTGTTCAACCGATAAAACGTGTTACAATTCCTACGTTTTATAACATTTACTCAAACGGAGATATCACCAAATGCTGTTCGACCATGCATACAAACGTTTCAACCATCTCTATACAAACTCGTGGAAGCAATTCACAATTATTTAAGCAATATATTTACTTTATGTGTGGTTCATTAATTCATTCATTAAGGCTTAAAAGAAAAATGATAAGTTATTTCTATCTTACAAAATTATTTCTGCACGAAAGCCATGAACTCACTAACATGTTGCCCTCAGCAGTTTGTCAGAATCTCCAAGTGTGTGGTGTGACGACAGAACTCGTGCTTTGCAGTACTGCCTGGAACTGTCCAATGCAAACTGCTCATATCCGCAGAATTGTCGCTCGCTCAAACTCATTATGCATACTGAGAATCGGGTTACCAGTTCTACAAACACGTTATGCTGATTTTTGTTTGATCAAACTGAGAAGGGGTTCGTGAGAAAAACATAGAACAAGGAAGCTTCTTTATAACATAGGAAGTGCTGCAGGCGGAAGTGTACTTCTGCAGCATTAATATGAATGAAGAGAAGTTTGCATGACTAATGGATGTTCGTAGTTCATCAAAAGGTATGAGGAAGCAAGACATTAATGGAAAAGTAGGTTGAACATTTTACATATCCTGATCGAATTTCAGATTGTAATGTAAAAATATTCCGTTAAATATGAACAAGATTTCTTATAATTAAATATTTATAATCAATCTTAGTAAGATAAGAAAAATATTTTTCAACTTAAACAAATTCTTTGTCAAAATGTGACGTAGAAACACTTTCGTTCTGCAATTTTCTGCCAAGAATTGCTTGAGAGAACCCACGTTTAATATTACTTCAGTGTCAATATTATAACTGAATTGAAATTTTGAAGTTTATGCAAAATCTATGGATCGTGAGTTAATGAAATAGGGGATTACTGAAAATCATTTGAATCATAATTAATACACAACTAGGAAGTTGAAATAAAGAATATTTTTTCAGCGTGCCTTTACTACTAGAATAAAAAAGTATTTGAAAAATCGATGTTGCAATTTATTACTTTTTTGAATGTACGGCATATTTGAAAAACGTTGTTACAATTTATTTCATCTAATATCATCCAGTGTTACATGGCTTAATAATAATTTCGAACATAAAAACGAGTTATTTTCGTGAGATATTTTCAGCAAACTCAGAAGGTAGTAATTGTGGAGTTGAAATAATGCCGCATGAAATAAGATCTATACTTCTTTTACGAGTGGAAAATTTAGAGTTGAACAGGATAAGATTGTTCTGAGGAAAAAAAAATAAAAGTTCGTAGATGAACGTATTCATTTTTACACAGAAAATCATAATACAATAATTTCTTAAAGAAAAGTAATTACACATATAAAACAGCAACTCTTCTCTGAAGACACTTTCTGCAAATTCAGAATACAAAAACTACATGGAGTCAAAGTGATTTCTAACTTGAATCTGATATGAACAGAAATAAACCACCTATGGGCCACCTTATAACCTCTAAACGGTTACCAACAACGAAATACAGTTTTGTCTCAACAATGCGGAACCATAGAACTAGTGATATGGTGTAGAGATATTGTTTAAATTTTTGTTGAGAAATTTAACCAACATTAATTATTTGAAGAGAACCCTACTTTTTTCTCATGAGCCATAGATACTCTTGAAAAGACTATGCAATGACTCAAGAGATAATGTGATAGTATTTTGAGTATAAAATTATACTTCCTGACTTGTGATTTAAATTAAACGTGCTCTATTTCCTTTATCAGCCATGGAAACGGTCATTTTGGGTGAATTTAGCCTCAGAGGTCGCTTCCCTCTTCCTAGAAATGCGCTGGCGCCGCAAAGGCTTCCATCCCCAAAGGCGACAGTTGCAAGAGCGGTTGCAGGAAATCTTGTTCGTTTATTTTAAAATTACAAGTCAGAAAGTATAGTTTTATACCTAAACAACTATCACATTATAACTTTCCTCTTTTTATGATGTATATATGGCTAATAAAAAATAATATAGATCCGTTTAACAAGTCAAAATGAATAAAATTCTGGAAATCTAAAAATATATCCAACAATATCTCCACAGCATATTACTTTACCCCATGATTCCGCATTATTGGGAGACAACTACATTTATAGTTTATTAGCGTGAATCGTTTATGTGTTATGGATGTGACTCGTAGTTGGTGGGACTTACAGTATATATATTTTTATCTTCCTCTTTAGTTATTAGTTAATAGTGCAACCATCTGAGTAGAAACACGTTATTCCAGGTGGCAAGAACTTTTCCATAAAGTCCATTCTATTGATCGAGTACGGGAAATAACCCAGTAATATCAATGCTACGCTGATAGCATGTTATGTATATGGTAATCAACCTCTCCCATGATCATTATGTATGAGGATATTTTTGCCATGCTTTGGAAATGGCTCAGTCGTATCACATACATCAATATACTTTAATAAAAAATACATTTTAATAACTGTGTAAAAAGGGCAACACACATCACAAAATAAAATAGTGGTGCTACAGAATGGCACAGACTTTCCCATATTAGTTTTCTATTTTCTTTGGTCTCGTCTAACTATTCAAACTTGCCTGCTTGGCTGCAAACTCTTGGCTGCTGCCATCTATTATATTTATTTATTATTATTATTATCTACATTACTTGACATATTCATATTTTTTCTAGTTTCTAATAGTAGAACGGAAATGTTATTTTAAGAATATTAAGGGACACTAAAATGTCGGCCTAAATGGCAAATTTCGTTGAACAATTTGGTGAGGATTTTAATATTTTTTTAATTTTTTTTAAATTTTTAAAACAAATATTTCACAGTAATATATCCATATACCGTGCGCAAGGAATATCTCTGCTCACTCAGCCGAGACTGGCCTCATATTTTAAAAAAATGAATTAATGTTGGTAGCAAACAGAGCACCGGGAAGTAAGTGAAAGGGACAACACCCCCAGCATCTGTTATGAACGTGATGAGTATGCAATTTACTTTTTACTAGCTGCAGCTCGTACCACCAGTTGCTAGCACTTTCAGCAGCAAGGTGCCACTGCAGAGGTATTCCTGGCCCGCTGTATTTCAGGCCCATTTTCACAATCCAAAAGTCGAGTTCTTGACTGTATTACTAATCTTCCTCCATCATGAAAGATGCGTGAAAATCCAGAAAACAGAATATTAATATTCAGATTAATGTTCATGCATGTGTGACTATACATTTATGAAAAGCTGAGGAGTTACTATTTAAATACCATTGGATCAATACGAGAAAATATAGTCTTTAAAGCTATATTATTAGCAATTATAAGGCCAATGTAATGTTGCAAATCATGTCCTTCTTCCTTTTAGCGTAAACATTAATTTAAGTCCACCGTTACAAAAATGGATCAATGAACTTTAACTTTTTTCTTAACTCAATTGTATTAATCATTTAGACAAGAGTCATAAAATTTATTCAAATGACTCATATTAGGAAGAAACAAATTTAAACACTCGGATGAGCAAACAGATCAAAACATTTTTGACAAAATAGGAATATACTTGATCAAATACTGTAAAGAAAATCATAAACACGAAGAAAAGAAATTTAATGGTTTGGAGAGCGTTTTAAATATTTTTTTTTGAAAATATGTAGTAATTAACGAAACGAATGGATAAAGATGAATATATTTGCACGAGAGATGTGTTCAAGAAAACCAGCGACGATAGGAGTTGAATTTTTGTATTTACCACGATAGTCCTTCACCATGTGTTACTTTTAGTGATTTTTTTTTGTTTTCATTTAAGAATAATTTATATTTTGCGAAATGCAAGCACATCCTTACCATTTGAGGCATACATGGGATGGCGCATTTTTCCGGAAAAGTCCTATTTGAGTTGACCTTTCATTGTGTACTTATGATCACCATAGTGTCTTGAATGTTAAAGAACTGTTTGCTCATGGAAGATATTGAACACGTTTTACGGATGAATTATTGGAAGAAGCTGACAAGGCCATAAAACATTACTTCCCACAAAAAGTAAAGACAGGTATGAGAGAATAAAACAAGTATAAATGCTGGAAAGTCAAAAAATTAAATGACACTTCTGACTAAGACGTTTTGATGTCCTTTTTACAATGGGTACATGCGAGTGAAGTTTACGTTTTTTTACTTGTAATATGCTAAAACCAACTGTTTTACATGTCAAACATTTAATTTATTTTTAAGTATTTTATTTGTTTCACTTGCCGGCTAGTGTCAAACCAACGTTTATTTCACCAATTTGTTTTACTCATGGCCTAATAATTCCCAAATGACGTGATGAAAACCATTGCGGTGGTACGCTCTGCTGCATCACCATCTTACAGGAACTAAAATACGAACTAAAATTCACTGCAAGCAGGCCTACAATGTTACAAAGAATAGCGCCGAGGTTCGCGAAAACGGCACTGGTTAGCTGGAGAAGAGCCTAGACTGGAGAGAAATAAATAAGTCAATAAGCTAACAATAAGTACGTAATTTTATGTTAATTTAGTAAACAGTCAGTAAACAGAAATAAGTCATAAGGCGTAGTCAATTGGTAAATAACTGGTCAATACAATAAATAAAATAAAACTGCATAGTAATAAGCACAGTAGGGGAGTAAGGAAGGGGGATCGAAAATGTAGGGCACAGAGGGCGTTGGTGCGGACCATCTTCTGTGGCGCCGTTGATTTTCAGGTGCTGAGGAGGCCAAGCACCGGAAGGAGACGGCGGGACGCCCCGCGCCAGAAAATAAAATAGATAAAATAAACGTTAGATAGATTAGAATGTACTCGGCTTCTGACGGCAGGTTTTTCCCCTTCAGGGGTTTTTCCTGAGCCGACCTTGTGGTCTCTTTTCCGCGGCTTTTGCGATGGAGAGACCATTTGGGGTGAATACCGAATCGAAAGATTAGAACGCGAAAGGATGTAGGTATTGTAATGGCTTAAAGCCTTCGCCTAGCCAATAGGATCAAGTAATCTAATTCGTTTGTAATTTATTACCCATGAAATAAAATAAAACAATTTTCCTTTTTCTCACAAATTAGCTAATTTTTAGTGTTGGAAGGTTGGCGATCCTAACCAGTGACTGCATTTGTCGACACTACCGCATTCTACAGTAGCACCCTCGAGCTTTGTCCCGTGTTTTGATGGAGAGTTGCAAGGCCCTGGTTTTACTCATTCGTTGTTTATAGTATGTAGTTGATGTAGTTACGTAAACTGTGTTCTATATGTTTGTTCATGTTTCGTGACTGACTGTTAGAGCCTTGGCCATCTCCGTGTCATTTGTGTCAAATTTTAGTAACGTAATTAAACCATTTTGATCTTTTTTCATAATTCTGATTGGTATCTGAAGTTTTGCACTCTTCATCGTTATTTATCACAAATACTATCTGAACACATTTTCAAAATCACACAAATTTTCCTAAAACATGATATTTTTATTGTACCATAAGTGTAACTTTTTCAAAATCTTGTGTCTAAGTGGAAAACATTACGTAAAAATCAAATGCGACCAAATCCGTAGGGTTATAATGCATTTACATTCCGAATAACTAATTCTCTTCTATTTGGGTAACCATTAGTCCCGACTGGGTGTCAAACCAATCTCGTCACCGATGAGAATTTTTCGGCCATCTCCCGACGGCGCCTTTGAGCTGTAAGGGGCTCCAAAGCGGCATTTTGCAGATGATTTCCTACGGTGGAGATTCCATCAGCAGTTCAAATACGGAGAGCCGCTCGGCTGAAATATCAGATCCGCGCGGGAAACCTTCTCGCCTGGTCGATCGCGGTCGAAGAGTGGCGAGGAGTCAGATTACGGGGACCGACCGCTATCGAACTCCCTCGTCATGTTATTACGCGGGTCGGTTTGCGTTGCGCTTCTGCGAAACGCCAGATGAATTTGAACGGGAGCTATTAAATAAATCGATGATGTTCGGGTGAAGAGTGCAATGTTTTGGCGAAGACGGGGTTTGTCGCTCAGGGTACAAAAATTAATCTCTAAATTACATAGTTTATAGCTGCGTATTTTCACTCAATTTTCTATGTAAAATATCAAATCTAAAATTGAAATTTAGTGTATTTAGTATTTTCTGTTTTACGTTAATTTCACAAAATTTTATTTCCACTTTCCTAATTCTCACAAACGTCAAATTCAAAGTTGTTTCCCTGTTGAATGGCAAAAATTAACTCTTATGGTTCACGATATATTTTTAATTGCTGAATCAATTCTCATTCTAAAAACCGAAGAGTTTTAATATGAAAATCTCGTTTCTAGTGCGTTGTTGATTAGATAAATTTGCAAATAGTAGACGTGCATTCGTAAGTTAGAAAGATAAGACGTCTTGCTTATTGATGTATTCCTACGAACAAAATTGTGATCGTAACAAGGTCATATTACTATTTCATGCCGTCAAAAGTAGAATGGCAAGGAATGCTTTTTATTTTACTTTTTCTCGGCTAAAAGAAGTTTAGATGAAACATTTTGGAATTATTAAAAATTCGAAGTAATAGTATAAGTTTGTAGTTTGATAGCATTGTGACTGCCAAAACAACAGTGCACGCAGATATCAAACCAATTGCCACTTTAACATGTATTACAAGAGGTGATGGAAAGGAATAAAGGTTTGGGAATTTCATTAATTCTCAACTTTAAGTTTTTACCTGGAAAAAGTAGATTTTTTACCGTACTAAAAAATACCCTGAGCACTTTAATCACAACTGGCTCACTTTACATACAATAGACGTTAATGTAAGAAAGAAATCGCCAACAAACTGCTGTTCAGAAATGAAGAATTTCTCTCCAAATGAAACAGATATTTGATCATCTAGTTGATGGAGACGAAGTCTGTGCATTTTTTTCCTGATGAAATTATTCATTCTGTATATAACGAGTTAAAACTACACATTGTTTCGTGTTTTATTCATGTTTGTATCCGTTATAGTCCGAGCAAAATGTTACTTTCTTACTATTACGAATAAAAACTTGTATTTATTAGAAATTTATCAAAGAATGTCGTTTACGACTTTTTGTAATGTGTATCATTTTCAGCTCACAAAACCTTTGAGATTCTGAGAAAATTAATCACAAATGTTTTTAACGTAGCTGTCTACCCTCTCAGAAAATCTACAATTTGGGGTATATTTTATTTTTCATTATGTATTTAATTTCTTTACAATTTCAGGGATCAGTTTTAAAAATTATCAATTGGTTTTTAAACAATTGGCAAAAATGTAGGTTTTACTTCAAACATTACAACTCTTCAACAAATTGATATATTTTAATAATTATATTTTTAAATTAATCACAATTGAATTATCTAGTGAATGAACAATAATAGTAAAGATACTGTGAAAACGAAAGAGTAAGAACTTGTTTATTTGAGAAAAAAATTGTTACATTTTTTCTCGATATTTTACTTCATAAAATTGAACATTTAATATTAGATTAACTATTTTAGTTCATTCACGCGATATTTTTTCAAAAACTAAGAAACACGGCAAGATACGACTTGAAGCGTTTGAAAGACAATAAAACAGAGCAGACAACCCAATATAAATTGAAAATTCCGAAATTTCACGATTTTTCATCACGCTTTGGTGGGCATCTACCTTAACTCAATTCTGTTTATGTATTCATTTTAATGCCAAATACATTTGTAATGTAAACATCAAGAACGATCGAAAAGTATGAGAAAAATCGTATTTGAAAGTTCAAACATTTTATTTAAAATAAAACTTATGTCGTATAATGCAATGCAGGGCAGTAGGCTTAAACAAAAATATTTGGGACGTTCCTGCAAAAATGTTGTTGATATATTCTGAGATACTATTACTTGGTTGAAAAGTTTGCTAATAACATTTGGGGGGAAGTGGGAATTAAACTATTTTAAACACTAATATTGAAAAAATTATTGAATTTAGAATTAAATCTTCTTCTATAATGAAATTATAAAACAAGAAGAAATAAAATGTTAAACTCTTAAAAAATGAAGCTACATTTATGAAAATTGTGAAAGAACTCTACTGTTTAAAAAATAATGTCCTCCAAAAATGATAAGTTTCGTATTATATTCGCAAAGACCTGTCATTGGTCACATTGATGGAAGAAAACTTGTTTAGGAGAATATCCTATGAAAGGTTTGGGCACCTCTGTAGTTTACAGAAGGAAAGGCAGAAAAAACTTTCGGTAACTAACACCTACAAAACGTATTTTTTACCAAACCACAAGATCGTTATTTTGCTGCTTTACATAACTTTCTCTCTACTTCGCATTTATACAAAAATAAAAATAACCTTTTCTGTTCTGTTCGACTTCAAGAGAAATGAATGACAATAGCAATGTTAAAATGAATCAATGGTACGATGCAGTTTATAGTGATTTGCGTGATTTATTATTCACTCTTCTTATTTTCTTTCCTTACTCAATATTTTTAAAATAAATGATTTCATTGAAGAGATTCTCCATTTCAATTATTCAAAATTACTCAACAACATTGTTAAAAAATTATATATTTTCTCTATTAAAGAAACATGAAGTGGCTGACAGATTACAATTTTATTCTGTGAATTCCTGAGATCAGTTGTATACATATTATAATTTTCATATTTTACTGATGTGTAAACATAAATACTACTCGTAAAAACGGAATATTTTCAAATATTTGAAGAAGTCTTAACCTCATTCAATTCAACGCAACGAATATGTTTTCAATGGGATTAGTTGTGTCATGGTTTACGCCTGAGTAGTTTGTACAACTCATGACGACCCTATAGGTGTTAATTGATTCGGTCATGCGATGTGTACACAAGTGGAAACTCCTTGTAGGCAACTGTAACCATTCTATCGTGTTTGAGTGAAATGGGGGGTTTAGTGGAGTCACTGTGTGTTGAGTTAATTGAGAGTACATTTCCAACGCGTTTCGAGACTCGGGTTCTGAATTGGGTGCACGTACTTGATGCTGAATTAATATTTTGTTGCTGGAATATTGTGAAACCTTGAACTACAAGAAACTTTTATTTTTAATGCAATAGATGAAGAATTATCCATTGACCCCAAGTACGGGTTATTATCTGCTATTTTATTCAATCAGTAAGTATTTCGATTTCTTCATATTCTTCTATTTTCATATTTACATTTATATTCATTAGTAATATCAGTCTACAGCATTTTCTTCTTTGTTAATGTGTTAGGTCACTTTTTGGGAGTAAATGTCTATTTACATGGTTTTAAAACGCCCAAATTTGTATTGTAGGTTCCTTCTTACACAAAGTTCTTTTTTGTTTTCCTATAAAATATTATCTTTTTTACGTTATACCCCTATAACTACTCCAAATTGTGTTTTTCTTTCTTTTCAGATCTTTGTGTTTTAGTTCATCAAAATTTCTACTGAACATATATTCTCATTATTTACATTAAATTATTATTTTAAAGGCACAAACGTCTTGAGTTGTGTGAAAAGCATTTACGAATACATATTGTTGTCTAAATAGCAAACATTAAATAAATTGTTTCTGATTTTATTTTATTTTTTAAAATCATTTATCTTGGCATGACAAAGTATGTAACTGAAGTAATGAAATGTCGAAAGCACTTTTTAAAAATTACTCTTTTGTCGACCTTTATAGCAAAATATTCCGAATGAGAAGCTGAAAAGCGCATGTATTTCTTCTTTTCTCATTTGATTTTCATGTTGCCAATGTCTTTAGAGAGACAACGGCAAACACGATTGCATTAGAATAGAGGCTTTGGCCGCGCCTCAAGACGATCGATTTATAGATAATGAAAATTTCTTAACATGATTTCCTTTGAAAAGGAAGCAGGGCTACTGGCTTTGATGTAATATTACTGGATGAAAGAAGGTTCTCCGCTACACTGTTCTAAAAAGAACAGGAGGGTTCACATTGACCAATCGAGTTCTTGAATTTAGTTGGACGAACGAGTGTATGGGGGGAGTTTGGAATTTTTTGAGGAGAGGGGGTGTCACAGCCTTGACTCACTTGTTTTCAGGTTATTTTAGCGGTACGGTCATGGGTTCGCGAGTATCGTTTGACTTAAGAAATTAAAAATAAAGAAGTGATTAAATCTTTGCGGTGTAGTACCACATAACAACCACTATTAAAGAAGTGCGTTAAACACGTTGCGATAAAGTATCACAACGTGACTTCTTTAAGTGATTTTTTCGCGCATTTCAACTGCTACGGTCATTATTTCCGTTAGATTAGTGAAGTTTCTTCTGCAAGTGGTGTTCCCATTTTAGATAGTGAGATCCGTCTTGGACGTACGCGCCGGCTTGCGAAGAATTTCCCCCTACAGACATGTCCCAAATCAGGACAGCGCCGCAGCTGGACCGAGGATTCAGCGCCAACTAGTCCTCGGCCTACCAGCCCAGAAATTTTCTCCGACGCAGTTCTCCGTAAGAAGAGAAATTTATATAATTCTGCGCAGGAAAACGGCGAATTTTCGGCAGAAAAACTCTTTTTGCCGTGACACAAAAGGGAATTTCTCCTGTTGTTAAATTCAGAAAAAAATCTTCTAACACGTGGAGAAGCCAGAATTTATGTTTTGTTAGACCTTGATACCGAAAAATCGATTGACCGCAAAACGTCTGTCTGTCTGTCTGTCCGTATGTGCCAAACGCTAGCGCATAAATCGATCAGCCGATTTTCTCCAAAATTGATATTCCCGAATCGTTCTGACTGATGTCGCGCCTCCTGGAAGATGAAACCGATATTTTAGTTTTGGGGGTACTTTACAGGAAGCCCCTCGGACATTATAAATATTTTCAAAAGAATGGTTCAAAATTTTTACCTTCTCATTTTACGAATACTTCAAAGGAAGAGAAAGTTATGTAATCGTGCGCCGAAAAGTTACGATTTAAAAAAATTAAAGTTTGTGGTTGAATAATGCAAAGGACGTTTAAAGAGAATTGTGCAGGTTTCATTTTCATTAAAATCCCCCATTTTTTTTAAATTGAAAAAAAAAAAACCTACAATATTGAAGAAGAAATGTTTGCCTCAGATAAAGTCAGTTATACCAAATTATCCTTTTAAAAAAGGGTATGAACACAGTTTTATAAAAGTTAATAGTTTCAACATAATTTCTGTTTGAAATTGATGAAAGTATAGTCATATCGTCGTGCATAACGAGAACATTGTAAAATTACGAGAAAGTGTGCGTTATTTTATCACCACGAGTTCTGGTTTATCATTTCATATTCTTGGCACCTCGCCAATGCTTTTGCCTCCAGCGTGAGCTTACCGCTCTCCCGGACGTCATCTCCCGCTGGGTTGGGTCTGGCGGCCGCGTCCACGCACCTGCCCGGGTGCTGCTTCAGCGCCGCACAGTGGGGCCAGGGAGGGAAGTAGTTGGCAAAAAATTATTTTTAAGCGTTTTTCGGGATTTTTGGAAATTAAAAAAACACTTTTTATGATTAAAAAATAACTTACTCAATTGTTTACCTTCAAATATTTAATTATATAATCCCATAATCAGAACTTTGATCATGTGACTCTTCTTCCAGATGTTAATTTTTACTTGAAGGCATTAACGTTGGTGTAACTTCTAGGTCAAATGCCTTTGTTGCATTTTTTCTCTACTCCATTTCTGAAATCAGTGGGTCAGATGCAATGAACACCCGCGAAGCTCTTACTTGTTAATTTGCTCTCTGGATATTTTTCTGGTGAAATTTTCTCAACTTCTTTCTTCGTTTATTTCTTTTCAGTGTGTTAAATAACATCACACACATCCCTCCTTGTTAATAAAGAGCTCTCAGTGCCAGATCATGGACGAAAAACAAGAAAAATGAATATTGTAGATAGAATGGCAATCAAAACTAGGTGTACATCATTATAAACAAAGTACCTTCACGCAAAATGAAGCAAATATGAAAACTAGATGAATTCCAGAATCAGATTAAGTTAATATCATAATCCGGAAATGCCCGGAAGGTAACTAAAATTCAATATTAAAACCAGTTTCAAAAAATTTCATTCCGTTGTGACACGTGAATTTTCTACTTCGAATTACCAAATTATTATTTACTATGGTGTCCGGGAGACGCCGCGTTCATGGCGAAGGTGCCGACGGTTCGGTCGCCATTCTGCGACCATCCTCAGGGCGTAACGTCGGCACCTTCGCCAAGGACGCGGCGTCACCCTGACAGTCTGGTAAATACTGACTCCGGCCACGGAAGCCTACGCTCTTACCAAATAAGTATTTACGGAATATGTTTTTTACTAATACAGATCTAATGTAAACAACACGTAGTATCGTATCCATAACGCATACAATTCTTCCTCTCGAGAGAGAAAAACTATTTGCATCGAAAAGCACACCTCACTTCTTAATACGAGAGCAAAGAAGTGCGCCGCGCGACACTTGTGCAAATTCAAACTTGCATTAAAAGGAGGGACGTGCTTCCCCATTTCTTTCCTGATCGCGGAACGATGAAGGAGACATTTCGCTGCCCCTTTCATGTGAAACGGAGCTTCTGAAGCGTATTTAATTTTGGCATTTTTTTGCCCCCTTTCCCCTGCTCTGGCCCCACTGCGCGCCGGCGCCGTCGGCCGCGGGCGGCTGGCCGGTGGCGCTCCCGGCGGGCGGGGCCGGCGACGGCGCGAGCGCGGGGCGTGGGGCGAGTGGCGTGGGGTGCGGGGCGAGGGACGCGCCTTCAGTGCCGGGGCGAGACGCGGCGGCGCGGCGCTGCGGCCAGCGGGGGCTGAGGTTAAGTCGCGCAGAGAACGAAGCGCGTTGTGGCTGTTTATTCCTTGGAGCTTCGGTGGACGCGAGGCCGTGGATGGTAAGTGAATGGCATGGCGTTGTGACCTGTGTTTGCTGGTTCATGTGTGGTTCAATTGCTCTGTGTAGCAATACCAAGTAGTATTGCGATCGTAATTTCAATTTCTTTGTTTGCTTATTTGATGGTTGAGTTATGAGCCGTAACCTGACAGGTACTTCTCAATCATTTGGTGAGTGTTATGGAACTGGAATAAACCCGAGTAAACAAAACACGTGCGTTTTATGAGTTTGGTAGTTCAACTACCAACTGTCGTGATATAAAAGATCATAAATTAAAATGTTGACTGCAGTTTTTATGTTTTCTCCTTGAATGTAAACATGGTACTGAAATTTTTCAATAATGATTTCTATGTTTAGATTTATTTATTATGTTTGTGTTAATTCAATGAAATGAATTTTGTTTCTTTAAACCATTCTTAGTACGCCAAAAAATGAAAATATGTTTAATAATTTTATCATAATTACATTTGTTACATATTAAATTGTAAGAAGTTTTCCTTTTATCTGAATTATAGTAAGTAAATTTACAAACATATGGTAGTACACTTTCCATAATTAATTTTCTTTAGAATTATTCATGTAATTTTTGAGGATTAGGTTCTTCTTTCCTAAACAGAATGTAGCAAATGTATTTTTGTATCATCATATGAAATGTTTACATTGCCAAACGTTTTCTAATAACACTTTTCCTAATCAAATTCACGAATTAGCTCTTTCTAGACGTCCACGTAATAACTGGAGGTATTAACCATTATTAGAATACAAATAATTCAAGTAAATTTTTAAATGTACACCAATTATCAACTACAAATATATTTTCAGCAATATCGGTTGTGAATTTGACAATGGATTTTTGTAGATTGATATGAACATTATATTTGTCATTATGGCACAAATGTTAATACACTTTTAATTAACTATAAATAATCAACTATAAGTTGTCTTGAAATTCAAGCATACCAGTATATTTTCTTTTATCATTCGCCTTTCATACCAGTATATTCTTATCACAAAACATGTATGTAAAACACATTATTATTTATTATTTATTATTAGAATCTGTAGGAGCAAAATTGCTGAAATATCGACTGGCAATTTTAAAAATATGAATAAAGTAATGATACTTAAAAAAATTAATGAAAAGCAATGAAATCTTATGCGATTGCTCTTTTTGATCGTCTCAGTAATAAGATATTTGCACATTTGTTAGAAATTTAAATAATGTTACAACAATAATTATAATAGAGCAAGATTATAATAGAGTGTTAGATTTTCCAGTTCTTGTAGTCGTTTTCTGCCTTTCATAGACATTCTTGCAGTTTTTTTATCAAATCAAAATCTTAAGAGGATCTTAATTTTTAAGTGTTAATTGCAATATTCCGAAATAAGATTTTTGCTTTTTCAGATATTTCTATTATAAATATTCAATAAAAACTGTTCTTCTCACTGAAACATGACAGATCTCCGCTTCGTCGCCTTTCTTTATAATATCACTAAATGTTATATTGTACATTCATCGGTTGCAACTAGGCTGATTGTTTTAGTCTTTCTAAATCTGTCACATACGAGACGCCGCACCCTCTAACACTGTGCTTTTCAAGCGCTGAATTACAACGCATTCTAGTAAGGTGTCCAACGGACTCATACTGATTAATATATTGAATAAAGTTGAAAAACAGAATAATAGACTGACATAGAAGCAAAATACCTGTGGAGAATTTGATAGACGTATTGTTGGTGTACATGTATTCGGTTGTGGAACAAAATAAAACTTAAATAACATTAATCATATTTTTCGAGACGTTGATTTACTAACATATCGAATGACAAAAGCAGCCTTGCAAGCTCCACATTTCTCCCAACATTTTATTTCATTACTAGAAATTGTGTATAGATAATCTGCATAAATTTAGCAAAGAAGGTCTTTTACGATAGCTTCGCTCTTTCGCCCAGTACGCAAATGAAGAGAAAGAAAAGGAAAATTGTACATTGAGAAGAGTGCAAGATTACTCGTTCATTAGGTGTAGACATCACCACTTCTCATTTTACGAGACGCTTAGCGTCGATTAAATTAAATAATACGCGCTGCATGAAAAAAAGAAATGTTCACAGACTTTCCTTTTCTCCCTGAAAGAAAACAAAAGTTTCCATGTTTTGAGAAATCCTTTATGAATCCGTTTGCCTTAAGTAGACAGATTCATAAATTTTCCCTTTTCAGACGGCGCAACCGTCCGGATTTTCCCAACGCCCTTTCTGGCTGCCATCTATCGTCGCCTGTCAGATATCTTGCTGTCAGTATCGCTTTCTTAAATTGTGTTTCTAGGGGTAGCTTCACAGTACGTAATGAATCACATTTATAAACTCTAAATCAGCCCTAATCCCTTGTTCTGAATGGCACATATGTCGGTCGGTTGGCTTCAGTTGTCGAACCCTCAATTGTCTTTGTGGCATAAGGTAGCCTCTCTGAACCGAATGAATAAATTAATTAACCGACACCTTATGTGGTGAGGCTCACGTCATCAGGCCTGCTCTTCCACCTGACCACATTTTGCTTCATTTCTTTCGCGATCTGGAATAAAATAGGCATGACGCCTACTCTTCCTCGTGAGAGGGCCGCCTCCCATCCTTCCTGAATTGCCACACTTAGCATTACACTTACATCCGAGGTAGCCGATGGTGTGTTACCGAGAGAGGGGGCATAGGGATCAATTGATTCCTCTGCAGTGTCCGGGACCGGGAGGTGGTGGGGTTTAATTCCTACCGCTGTCAGGGTTTGCAACACTAGCCAGATAGTTAGGTCGAGTACTGTCACTGTATGGAGGATAATGCTAGCCATCGGATGCTCTACGGTGGTTTTCTGTGGTTTCATCGTTCAATACCGGGCAAATGCCGGGCACCCTATCAAATGGGCCACACGCCGCGCGGAATTTTCCCTTTCCATTCCATGTTCAATCCGACTCTATACTTACACACACGTACTTACATGCACTACCCTATCACACATGCCAGGAGACAGTCGAAAGATTAGATCTTCTCCCGACTGGTACGGGGCTCCGCTGGTGTGAGATAGGGGACGGGGCTCCGCTGGTTGGGGAAACCCCGCCGAGCGGCAACGGTAGGTCGTCGCCAGATCTCGCCATTTAGCACGGCAAGATACCAACCGTTTTCCGTGCAAAAATCATGCACTACACTTACGGGTTTAGTTACTTTAGTAGTTGTTGCTCCTGGAATTCCTAGTAATCAATCACTCGAGAGTGAATTTCGATGCTCGTACGCACAGACCAGGCTTATAATTACCTATCAGGACAAAGGATTAGGGTTGGTACAGGGTGTGTAAAGGTAATATAGTGGCTTTATTGGAGTAACGTTTAGCATATCGGACTGTAACACCCAAGTTAGGGTATTCAAACCCGATGGTAGCCGTGGATTTTAGAAGGTGTGTGCAACCTCCGTACTCCTTCCTCCGAAAAGAAAGTAAATCCGACTGTTCCATCTTGTAGATATTCTGAGTATGAAATATCATCAAGCCTAAAAGAAACCTATGAGAAAAACTGAAATCACCAGAGTGAAACATGCTTTCTCCACTTGAGGGTCCTATTGTTGAACCTTGTTGACTGCCATGTCAGACGGGCAGCGCTGAACTCTGTTAGCACGCTTGGAAGCAGTTCCGAAGCGGGTAATCTTTAAAATACTTCACTTTTCATTTGACTGAAATTCGTAGTGATAGAAAATATAAACCTTCTAAAATGCGTCACGTTTGAGATTTACATCCGTAGCTCTTTATACCAAAGATAAATGATAATATTTGAGGTTCGGCGCAAAATTTGATCTATGTTAGGCGTCTGTGTATAGACCTGGGTGAAAGGAGCGGAATTTGTGACTAAGCGGATCGGAGGGAAATGGGAATGGGGTGCGAAGTCATCATCAGTACGTTAAGAATCCGACGTAACTACACGATCTTAGAGAATGTTAAAATATTCCGATGCGTAAAACATTACGTTACATCGGTGAAACGGGGCGAACCAATCAGGAACACAAAATAATATAAATAAATCTTCCGTTGCTCGCCAAGCGTTGAAAATTGGCCAAGCCATTTTTTATAGCAGCTGCCATCTAGACGGAAAGATCACTGGGGACGTAGGTCGATAAAAGAGGTTGTGGAAATGATCAAACATCCCCCAAACCTTAATGCTAAGGAATACGTCACCATGAGACCTGGATACATCTATTTGACCAGATCGCCCTGTGGCGACAGAATCGCGGTCTGGGAGACACCACGATCTAGGCACAGGTGTTAAAGTTTCGACTGACGTTTTGCGACCTTCCTCAGGGTGAAATGCGCGGAATCATCTGTACACAGGTTTGTATAGAGCGGGGTTCCTAAAACTCATCAGCCAGTTGGCCGAGCGATCGACCAATTAGCAGTAAGCATGGGCAAATCAGGCAACTGGCCACTTGTGTGGAGTGGAAGAAGGCGCTTCGCCCGGTGTCGGACGTCATGGAGCAGAGGGAAACGCGCCGTATTTTCATGTTAAGGTAAAATATATGCACCCGAACGTGCCCCTACTACAGAGATCATGGCAGGGATGGAAAAAGCGGTCACGAATATGTCTAACGGCCACGCCGACTACATCCGCAGGGAATCGGCTCGTCTCTTGGCCTGCTCCAAATTGTAACCTAGTGAGTTGCTGCGCGTGAAACGTATAGCGTTGCATGAAGTACGGTGCGAGAAGTACGTATGTGAATACCTTGCAGTGGCTTCCGGATAAAGGACATGCCACGAAGGCCATGAAAACCATTGACTACCACACCAAAGTTGATGTATTGCTGAGCAATAAGACCTATGCTGTCTTACAAAGTTACCCTGTGTGGAAGTTGAGATCGCGGCACGGGTAACTAACACGGAGCCCAAACTGGGCGACATCAAGATACCCCTCTATTTCTAGACTCTATGGCCTCCCCAAGATTCATAAACCCGAGGTTCCAATGCGTCAGATCGTGAGCCCAAGAACTCTCCCATCCACCCTCTTGCCCAGTACGTGGCCGACAAACTGCAGCGTTTGAATAAAGTCATCAAGTCCGCTGTCAGGAATTCGATCATGTTATTGATATTCTTAAGAAGCAACGCGTAAATGACACTTCAGCTTTGATGTCGTATCTTTGTTCATCATGGTACTGGTGGACAAGGCGTGTTCTGTCCTATACAACAAACTTTGCTCCCGCGGACTCAGTACGGAATGGGCCGACTTCGCGGAGAACTCCCACATTCCACTTTCTTCTAACACTGCGAACAACTCTATGCCCAAGTAGGAGGGGCGTCTAATTCATTGCTCTCTTTCTCTCCCTTTCTCTTTTTTCTCTCTCTCTTTCTCGTCTCCCTTTCTCTTCTCCCTTTCTCTTCTCTCTTTCTCTTCTCTCTTTCTCTTCTATCTTTCTCTTCTATCTTTCTCTTCTCTCTTTCTCTTCTCTCTTTCTCTTCTCTCTTTCTCTTCTATCTTTCTCTTCTATCTTTCTCTTCTATCTTTCTCTTCTATCTTTCTCTTCTCTCTTTCTCTTCTCTCTTTCGCTCTCTTTCTCTCACCCCTGTGGTGACGAACTTATATATGGAAGCTTTCGCAACGGAAGTACTGAAGACCTTAAGCCTGTCCCACACCAATCTACCCTATGTCTTTGGTATGTGGACGATATACCAGAGTAGTGTGGCCCCCTGACCCTCACACCTTAGCTGACTTCCTCCAGAAACTCAATAACAGCCTCTCAAAAAAATATTAAGTTCACTCTGGAGGTGAAAAAGTGGGTAAATTGCCATTCATCGATCTTGAGTCGGAAAACTAATGGAAGTGCAGGGCAGAGTGTACAGAAAACCGTCTCATACTAACCGCTACCTGTATGGCGGCTATCACAATCACCAGGTAACTAAACGGGGGTTTTGAAAACTTTTGTCATCGGAGTGGCTTAAGTGTATGATAAGGTATTCTTAGATTGAGAAAATGGAGCCCCTTATTTCGTGCTATTGGGCACAGTACTAACGCTACTAACCAAGTTGTACACCAGACAGCGACCAAGTGTAGCACAGCTGACATCACACCTAGCAACGATGCCAGGCGCAAAATTGGCATTACACACGGATACAATTGGCAAGCTTTTGAGCCGCTTCGACATAAAGATGGCCTATAAAACCCATAAAAATATCTGGCAACATTAGTATGCATTAACGATCGCATCCCACCGCTTTATATCATCTTATGCAATGAGATTCCATGTAGCTACGTACACTGTTACATCGGTGAGACGAGACGAACCGTTCAGGAACACATTCACCACTAAAAGTATAATAATATTAAATTATTGACTGTAGCACCACACGCACTCAAGGCAGATCTCTGTCTATTACTTACAATTACATTCTGAACAATGCCTTAAACGAAACGATATTACAATACGCGAGAAAGAATTCGAACAGTTTCAAAGTTTAAACATCATATAAATTATGTTAATTTTCAAAGTAAATTTGAGATAAAAATTACTTACCGTACTTCATAAAAAAATAACGGTTCCATGTAAAAATTAAAATGAAAGAAGTAGTTTTGTTTTCTAAACCGGCCGACGTCCATCACTCATCCTACACTGAGGTTGCATTTCTTCTCTGTCTTCTTGTAAAGTTGTCGATATTAAAGAAAATGTGCAAACGATGTGCATGAAACTTTGTGCGTGCCAATATTTTTCGAAATATGTTATGTTAACACTTGTATAAACAACTCAGATGTAAAACTTCAGATTGTAAAGATGTTTTATCTATTCTATAAGTAGATTATTTCGATTTGAGTTTTCTGCCAGTATAGAAATAATGTTCAAAGTGGAAGTACTGCTGAAGTGCAGTGACATCTCTTGAAGGGAGTTGCGAGTTAACTTCTATTGTTTGTGCGTGAGCAGAGAGACGTTAAGCAAATATGAGTTTAATCGATTGCTGAAAAGCAAACAATGTCAAAATAACTTTTCGCAAACTATTTCGAAATATATTTCCCCCATTTGAAATTGGTTTACGTCACCAACGTGGCATATTCCTTTTAGAATCGAACATTATTAGTTTTATCTCTGTTTAAACAGGTGCCAATTTATGACTCAGAAACCGTCGCAGTAGTAATGTTCGTGAATTTCAGAATGCTCTATAGAACTATCGTATATTAGTTTTTTTTAAACTGAAGAGTATGACGTGAGATATTTAGGAATAGAGAATTTTCTGGATACAATTGAATCAAGTTCTTATGACCTCGTTAAATGAAAAATGAATGATTTTTAAAAAGTGATCCATCAGATAAAATAAAGTTAAAAACACAGTGATAAAGGTGAAATCCACACTCATGGAAGTTAAACAAGAATAAGCATTCGAAACAAGGAATTTATTGCAGTTCAGTAAATCACTTCAAGAATTTACGAGTCATTGAGGATCTATTGGAATAAGTTGAGATTAATTTCTAATAACAAACCCTTGTTCAAGTACGATACACAAATATAGTCCTACCAAGATCATCACTATTTCGTTGCTCCAACGAAAAACATTTTACATTTCTGAAGCTTTGAATCCCAAGAATTACTCGCACACATTAGCAATGAAACAAAAATTATCAATAGATAAGTTATTAAGTTCATCTCAAATTTCTTAATTAGGAATATAAAATATTTTTGTAACATTTGGAATAAATATTCATAAATACTATTGTTTAGAATTAGTAAGAATTTGTAATAAAAGACACTGTAATTAAAAACATCAAGGAATAGTTGAAAGTTGCGTGCTAAAAGAGGGCAGTAATATAGAAATTGAGAAAATGAGATTAATCCAGTGTTGAAATTTTACTGTCCTTATTTTATTACAAGTTAATATACGTACCTCTCAACACTTAGTGACTTCTCTATTGTACTAAAGGTTTTGTTATATTTAAACTATAGCTCGGCAATGCTTCATCCACTATCGAACAATCTCGCATTTTGTTATTTTCGATGATTTGCGCAGATATTTTACTAAATCCCTATATTTTTGTTTCAATTGAGCATATTTTGTATTTATTTTATTTTTTGAGTGAACATTATCAGCATAGAAAGCGGGACACAAATGACAAATAAGTGTTCACAATTCTCTTCGAAATGTGTGACCTAATTTCGAAGAAAGACTTCCCAAAAGAAGTAAAATGTATTTTTTTAATTTCATCAAATTTTCGATCATATGATAAGAGATATGCAAGTTAAGAAATTAGTAACTATTATTGGTTACACCTTAATTTTTCTACGCCTCTTTTTTGTAGTAATTCTACTTAACTATTTTATTAATTAGCTCTTAGATTAACAAATTTGGATTTAGATACCTTTTGTGTCGAATGTATAGTAAGGGATACGTTAAAGGAAACTGATAATTTGCATTAGTTCATTAGGATACTAATTGCCTCTTTGAGACAATTTAAATTTTAATTCTATAGCAACACTACCGTGACGAACAACCCACTAATTGAAAAGAAAACCCTCGATGAGCCGTGGCTACGAGTTACAAATGAGCAAAGAGTTGCTCTTGTGTGTGTACTGAATCCACAGGCGGACGTGTTTATCGACGCGGAATCCCCGGAGGCAGGTGCTTGCGGCGAGTGTTTGCGTTCGGCGAGCCTCTTCGTTCGTCAACAGAGCGGCAACCGCAGGCCAGCTCCTCCCCCCATCACCTCTACCACCACCTCTCCCACCCGGCTGACATGGCCCATGACCGCGTCCAGCCCACCCACTTAATTCATCCGTTTCAATCCCCCAACTCCCAACCCCCAGCCCTCACTCGTCACGTGTACTGCTCTTCCTCTGAATCTTAATGTTGGAATGAAAAGCGCGTGTGTAGTCCCTCCCTCATTCCGTAGCCCATGACTGCCTCCCACATATCCATTTAATTTATACGTTTCAATCCCCCAACTCCCAACCCCCACCCGTCACGTGTACTACTCTCCATTTGAATCTCACAGTCTGCATGAAAATAGCGTGGACAGCCTCTCCCACTATCGCTCCCACATGCCATAGCCCATAAACTCCTCCCACTCACCCATTTATTTTTTTGTTTCAATCCCCAACTCCCAACCCCCGATCCCTTGCCATCACGTGAACTATTCTCCATCTGAATCTGTCTGCATGAAACGCGCGTGGGCAGCCCCTCCCATCACCGCTCCTACCTTCAATAGCCCATTATCGCCTCCCACCCACCCACTTAATTCATCCGTTTCAATCCCCCAACCCCCAGCCGTCACGTGTACTACTCTCCATCTGAATCTCACTGTCTGTATGAAAACCACGTGTTAACCATTGGCTCGACCTCATCTCCGGCAGACTACAACCCTGACGCCCCGCTCTTCTCTTATCCTCCATCAGCCTCACGTCCTCCCGCCGCTCCCACAGACCTGTCGTTCTTATCGGTCGCAGTGAGGAAGCTGTCGCCCATTCTGCAGCGCCCAGTGTGCTAACCTCCAAAGGCGCTTTGAACAGTTTCATCTCGCATGACTTCGCTTGCGATGGCGGAGAATACACAGTGCTATCTGCGCGATCGACGCGTCGCTGGGTGCGCGTGTATACTTGGTAAAACCCCTTTCTCATGAGCATAGAAATAACATTTCACACGCCATTTTCACCGTCCATCACTATGTGTGTCAGTGTTGCCCATCTAAACAATTTTTTATTCAGCGTTGTCATCATTGCTCTTAATTCTAACATTCACTCTTGCTTCTCAACCAACGTAACCCCCTCCTTCTCCGATCTACGCTACCTTTATAAGATGGCAATCCTCTTTTCCATTAGTATTTTTCTCATTGCCCTCATATTCCCATGTTCTCAACACAATAATGAATACCGCGGAGATCCGCACGGTTAGGGTTATGACTTTGCCACATCTCGACCCCGCGGCCAGCTGCTGCAACCGCCCTCCCCCCAATCGGCCACCCCTCGGCCACCCGCGACCACCTCGCACCCTCGGACTACTCGTCGCCACCCTCGGACCACCGTCGCCACCCTCGACACCCTCGACACCCTCGCTCACCCTCGACCACCCTCGCCACCTCGCCACCCTCGGCCCACCCTCGCCACCCCGCCACCCTCGACACCTCGTCACCCTCGCCACCCCTCGCCACCCTCGACACCCTCGCACCTCGCACCCTCGCTACCCTCTGCACCTTCGCCTCCCTCGCCACCCTCGCCACCCTCGCCACCCTCGTCACCTTCGCCACCCTCGACACCCTCGACACCCTCGCCACCCTCGCCACCCTCGCCACCCTCGCCACACCTCGACACCCTCACCCACCCTCGACACCCTCGGACACCTCGACACCCTCGGAACACCCTCGACACCCTCGACACCCTCGACACCCTCGCCACCCTCGCCCCACCCTTCGCCACCCTCGCCAGCCCTCCGCCACCCTCGCCACCCTCGCCCACCCTCGACACCGCCTCGAACACCCTCAGCCACCCCTCCGCCACCCTTCGCACCCCGCCACCCTCGCCACCCTCGCCACCCCTCGCCACCCTCGCCACCCTCGCCACCCCTCGCCGTCCCTCGACACCCTCGCCACCCTCGACACCTCGACACCCTCGACACCCTCGACACCCTCGACACCCTCGACCCCTGCGCCACCCTCGACACCCTCGCCACCCTCGACACCCTCGACACCCTCGCCACCCTCGCCACTTTCGCCGCACTTCCCACGGGCCCCCGTCCGCCCCACTCTCACGCACACAAACCCCGTCACGCTGTCCAGACACCCTCCACTGCCATCCAGCGGCTCCCGTCCCATAGTTCCCGGCCGCAGCCTCCCAGCGCCGGCTGCCGCCGCAGCCCCGCTCTCCGCCTAGTGTTTTTGCGCGAGCTCGGCGCGCGTCCGCGGCCACATCAAAGGCGTGGCCGGAGCACGCTGC
>BOPP01000116.1:534693-548845 GCA_017312745.1 Gryllus bimaculatus
CGCTGGCAGTTCGCACGATCTTTTCGGGCACGCGTCTCCGCGTTCCTACGCCGGGACGCGTCGCGGTATTTTTCGGCGTCCCCGCTCGCCGCGGGAGGGGAAAAACAGCCGTTTTTTCGCGGGTTTCGGAGGGGGGAGGACTTTATTTTTAAAATCCCGCGAACAAACACCCGCGATAGCCTCGAGAAGACGCTCCGGCGCGAAAACCGCGTCGCGATGCGATTTTTTTTCTTCTCGAGTTATTGGGTTCCTTAGATCACGAAACTCGGCGCGTCCCCGCATGGCGACGTCCGCTCGCTGCGACGCGTCCGCCGCGCCGACGCGATTGCCGAAAACGGGTGCGTCGCAGTCGCGAACACTATACGCCCAACAGCCTTGTGCGCCTTCGTCTCGCCTCGCGCTATACCGACCTAGCGCTCTTCCGGTAAAAATTTATTTTTCCCCGAAAGGTCCTCGAGTTCGAGCCCGGGACGATTAAGTAATTATGGTTTTACACGAAAAGACCGTCTATCCCACCCACTGCCCGCCGCGTCGCGAGACGCCACGCCTGAAGCGGGGACGTTTCGAAAAATATCTCGCTTTCCGCGAGAGAACGAAATTAGCCGCATCGCTGCAACCCGGTCGTCGCCGCGAACGCGGCCGTTTTCCGAGTTCTGGCCGTTCTACGTTAGCGAATCCCGCCCAACGCCCTTCTCTTACCATCTGGCGCTAAACGAGCGCGTGCGATCGCTTCCGACGTCATGGGATTTCTACGTAGTTCCGTCTCCGTCGAGGCGTCGCGCTGGGAATGTTTCAGGAGCGGAATCGTCTGGTTTGGCGTCGGCGGGGCTTCGAAGCTCGAACGCGCACTTTTTCGTTTTCGATCGCCGGTGCGCTCCATCCGCGAAAAATACGCTCCGACGCCCCTTTCCGAGGCTGAGAAAGACCCCGCAAGCGGACGTGTCTCTATCTCTAATTCGGTTCGCATCCGGAAAAAAAATCGCAAAAGTTCGTGTTTCGAAGCCGACTTCGCGACGACCTATCACGGCCGCTCGCCACCGGGACGGCTAGCGAGTCGGCTCACGCCGCCACCCGAATTAGCCAGGAGATCGGAGATAGACGCGAGTACCTTTTGCCACTCTACTTACAGGATACAGCGGGAGGGTACCCTTTCCTACCTGTAAAACGTTAGGGTGTTATTAGTTTGTTAAAGTTGTAAACTATTTGTAATACGCTAGTTTAGTACTCTTCATACTGTACGGGGTAGGGATAGTAGCTAGTACAGAGTTAGTCCTTTTTTTCGGAGACCGCGAGCGGTCGTGTCGTGCTTCGGAAACGTGCGTTTTCTCAAACTTTCACGTAAATCGAACGGGGAACTCGGAATAAGAGAATAACCAAAGATAAAATTCTAGCGGTATAGAATTCGTCTATAAACCAATTGCGTTAAAATTTTTTTGTTTTACGGCGCGATTCGATCGCCACCGGATTCTTTCCTAGAAACGGCCGCGGACGTTCCGCGTCGAACGCGCACAAGAAAAAATTACACGAAATTACTTTCGCCGCAATTGAAATCGCAAACGTCGCGCTTCTTCTAACACCAACAAAGACGGCCGAACGCGTTAAAGTTCCCACTTTGGGGTACCTACACGCCGGGGAAAGGCCCGAGGGGGTCTGCCAGCTTGCGGGCCGATGCCGAGTAACCTCACTACCCATGACCCTCGCACGGGCGAAGCCCCGTTGCATTCCCCTGGAAGTTATTCCTCAAGAATAAAGTGACATACTTTACACATGTCTCGTGCCCACACCAATTCCAACTGAGAAGATTGGCCCGCACGCGTGAAGAGTAGCTACGTTGAGGGCGCTATTAACCTACACACCGAGGGGAAAGGCCCGGGAGGGCGAGATGGCGATCCAGTTTGGGGGATCGAGTGGTCGAGTCAGCCGCACTAATCTGCCGCGACGGGGCCAGAAGCACCGCGGTAGGGCAATTACTCGCCACCTGGAGAAGTTCTTATTCAACAAGCAAACGTGCACTTTACAAAGTCGGCAACCCAAACAAGATGGCGGCGCGGTATATGTGCGGCTCTACGCTTTGGGCTAACTCTACACGCCGGAAAAGGCCCATGAGGGAGAATGCGAGCTTGGGGCCGATACTCGATAAAGCGCAACTACCTGCCCGCGACCGTTGAGAACTGACTGCAACGCAGACTGTGACAGAGGCGAAGAGGCACCTGATGGCCATTTGCAACATATATGAACGTGGGAAGATAATATTCACAACTAATGCCAACGAGACTTACGGAAGTCGGAGAACACGCCGCACAACAAAGCACTGGCCGCAAACACGTTAAAGTTCCCTCTTTGGGGCTACCCTACGTTCCCGACGCGCGCCAACTACGGAGAATAGGAAAAACTTGGTGCGAGGTTGGGGCCTGGATAACAGCTCGAAGATGAACCGCAACACCAGATTCAAAAGGATATCATTCGATCTCTGAGAGCCAAATGAATTCATATTTGGAAATATTTTTGGGGTTTATGTAGGTGCAATTAACTCCTTTTCACTAATATCCCCCGGATGTAATTTTAGGGACTACACACACAATCTCGGCTTTAAAAATTCTTATTTCCAAGCCAGAGAGCGACAGCGACAGACCATTATAGATTTCATGAAATCAGTTCGTAAATGAGGATAAGCTAGAGGGCTGTTTCTAAGCATTAAATGCTCTGCACAGCAGGTAATATTTATTGTATTACAAAACACTACCCTAGATATTTACTTAAGTTTTGGTAATTCGTTTGCAGAGAAACATCATTCGCATACGTGCATGTGGTCACTGGGTCAACTACGCTACCCGTTTGGATGTACGCAACTGCGACTCAATTAATCGGGGCCCTGATCTGAACGTGAAATACCAAACGCTCCACTTGGAAAGTATAGCAGTAAGGGAGTGCACGTGTTGATTATAACTGAAAGGCTAATTAAAGACCACACTGGATTTTTCATGTTGAATGTGTGTTAAATATTGGTTAATCTCATTGATGACATACCGGATAAAATCGCACGACTATTAATGACATATTCAACCAATTACCCAAGTGGATCAACCAATTAACATTACATGGGTGGTCGGCAAAATGAACATTACACACACTTCACAGATTGGGCCGACAGGGACCAACAACTGGTTGGATGTGAATCTCATACGCAGTTATACCTTAAACGGTCAACCATGGAATTTATAAACAGAGAGCTACGAGGAGTTTAAACAGGTTTACGCGTAACAGTGGTGATTAGTTTCCCGATTTTCATACTTCACTTTTTTGGCAACTCCGGGACGTTACTACTCCTTATTACTACAATCATGAATACTTCTTTACAGGATGTGAGTCGGTGGAAAATAAGGTAAGGAGGGGCCAAACAGTAGTGCCGGCATCGTGATGGGGAAAGAATAAATTAAAATTGGGTAGAACAGATTCCGTATTCTGGAGGCGTAGAAAAATTACACGCAAGTTTTTCAGATGGGTTTCAACCATTTTAATTTGCGCCAAGTACGTGATCTAACCCACAACATAAAGAAACAAATGTTTTTTTATCCACATAAAACATTTAATTTTTAAAACCACATTGTACTACGATTATTTTTCGTGAATCGCCCTGCGATTTTCTTATACTCTATAGAGGGAGGTGGACCAACTTGCAAGATCTCTAGGGCCACAACTAGAACCTTTAAATAGTTGCGGGCATATTTTCATTACTGAAAAGATCTAACCTGAATATACGTACCCCTGATCTCGGCGATTGTCCGCTGCTAGAAAGCAGTGTGCTGTGGTGTGTGTGTGTGTGTGTGTGTGTTGTGTGTGTGTGTGCGCGCGCGCGTGCGTGCGTGCGGAGCGAGCGAGCAAACGGAGAGCGAAGAGCGAGAGCGAGAGAGCGGAGAGCGAGAGGCGAGAAGGCGAGAGAGCGAGAGCGGAGAGCGGAGAGCGGAGAGCGAGAGAGCGAGATAGAGAGCGGAGCGAGGAGAGCGAGAGCGAGAGCGAGAGAGAGCGAGAGCGCAGAGCGAGAGAACAGCGAGAGAGCGAGAGCGCAGAGAGCGAGAGCGACAGAGAGTGAGAGCGACAGAGAGCGAGAGCGACCAGAGAGCGAGAGCGCAGAGAGAGAGCCGAGAGAGAGCCGAGAGAGAGCGAGAGAGAGCGAGAGAGAGTGAGAGAGAGTGAGAGAGAGTCCAGAGCGAGTCAGAGAGAGAGTCAGAGAGAGTCCAGAGAGAGTCCAGAGAGAGTGAGAGTGAGCGAGTGAGAGAGTGAGTGTGTGAGAGGAGCCGTACGGTTCTACAAGGTTGTTGTCGATTGATATTGTGAGTTGTGCGGAGTCACCATTCTAGGTAGACCGTTCTGTCGTTGGCACGGGTCGCCTCCGAGATGGTGGGCGTGTAGTTGGTGATGTTTTCGGTCTCCGGCCGAACTCTGTCGGTCTCTATTTCGCGTTAACCGAGGCCTTTTACACTGGTCGTGTAAGAGTTTCGACTACCAACGTGGTGCGCACTTCACCGACTGAAATCGTTCTCTTTATTGGCTTCTGGGTGTTTGGATGGGTCAGATTGCCCTTCTTGATTCCTGCCTCACCTTTGTCTGGGATGACACCTTTTGCCCGAGACAGGGCGTTCGCCCCCCCGTCGCGGCCGGTAGTGGCTAAATGGGTTCTGCCCCCCGATCGTCTTCCCCTCTGGCCCTGTCTCGTTCCCGGCCGCGTGTCGTAGTGTGCGCACCCCCCCGGCGGGCACTTCCCCTCGTCTCCCATCTTTGTTTGGGTGCCGCCCTGTCAGTTGCTCGTTTGGCTTCTTACATAACTTTTCACGTTTATTTCGGCCACGGGGTCGCCCGGTGCGGGAGGTCGTGAAGGTTACTCGGCCAATTGCCGTATCTCATCGCACTTCCCTCCTGTGGCACGATAGATCACAATTACGGGCGATTGTTTAGGGTTAAGCCCAACAGCGCTGGGGCCTCTTTTGACACTCAGATTAGGCGGGTCTTTTATCTTTGTGTTGGGGTGTGGCGACTCGGTCACAGATATGTTACACACTTTGTAACAATTCTTGAACTCAATTCCTGGTGAAATTTGCGAGGGGTTGCAGGCGTCGCACGCAGAGCTTGTTGTTGAGCTGCGCGGCGTGACTCGCGGCGCGCCGTGTATACGATCACAGACTTCTCTGCGATCTTTCTCTAAGGCATATACTTGGCCTTGTATACCTTTGATTTAAGGTTAGTTGGCAATGTGCGAACTTTCGCGATCTTAGACTCTCACGATGGACTTTTTTGTCTGTCTCTCTATGTTGTGATCGAACACTGTAAAGTTGCACAGCAAGTTTATGCTATGGATATCAAATAATTCTTTGAATAAAGATGTTAATATTTTTGGCGTTCGCGTGGTGCGTGTAGCACGCCGTCGCACTAGGAGCTGATAGTAGTGTTTTGTGATATCCTAGTCATATCGAACTAGGATCGATTGCGCGCCTCTCATACAAGGCGCTACTTGTCCTCGTGTGAATGGCTTTTAATCCGCGCACTCGATATACTCGGCGATATATCGAGTCATAGCACGTCGGCCATCTTTGTTTTGTGGGTGCCGACATCGTAAAGTTGGACTTGTTAATTCTTGAACTGTTCTGGTGAATATATAATATGAACGAGGCTTTTCGGTTCCCGGTGGGCGGGGTGTAAGTGAGCGTCACATACACCGGACGTAATGAATCCAAAGTCTTTCGCTAATTCTCGGCTTTTAACCGGTATCAGGACGTCCTTTCCCCGGTGTGTAGGTTAGCCCCAAAGTGCGAAGTCATTCTTATGCTTGGTGGCACTACTTTGTTTAATGACCATGGTGGCAGCGAGACTTGGTTTGGCAAAAAACGTTGCTCGTTTGGCTTTATAACGATAAAAATTTCATGATTATTTATTTTCGTGAACGTCAGGACGTGCTTCCACCGTCGCGGGTATAGTATCTGGCGCTTACTGTGCTCTCGTGCCTTCATCATTCATATACGAGCTCCAGAGCATAGTCATTTCCATGTGCTTTCATGGTGCCATTATTTATCGCCACACGGCGTGTAAGGTTAGCAAAAAGTGGGAACATTAACGGGTGATCCGTCTTTGTTGGTGTGATACAGCTCAGATATAGTTGCACAGTTCTGCAGTTCTTTGTATACTCACTTCGGTGATGCACACCAGGGCTATAGGAATCTTTGTATAAATAATTCAGACTTGGGTTCAGTTGATAGCTCGCCAGGTTACGTTTTCTGGGTTTTGAATTCCATCACTCATTCAACTGAGCGGCACGCTGAAGCTGAACATAATTGATAAATGTTTTATTTCCGGCAGCATTTCCACTAGAGTGCGCTATTCTGGGTTGTGGTTAGGCTACTGACAACAAAGAGTGAGAATATTTATTAGCTTCGGTTACTCTTCAGTCACGGCTCGCTCATATAACAGTAATATAGTTTTTGCAATGTAATGCAGGAACTTAACTGTATGCTTTACATTTGGGTCGTGACACAACTGTGTTGGCATGTGCTGGAACTAGATTTCGACAATTGAGGAGATATTGTCACTACTTCCTGGTGGTTCCCTGTCCCATTAAAAAAATTAATAAATATAATTTTTTATGTCGGGTATTGTAGTAAGGGCGGGGTGACTGCGCACTCGCACTGTAAGCAAGTAGCCGCTAGATAGTAGCCGGGATTGGCTGCAACATGGAATCAGATGTTCGGGCTCTCACTGACGCGCTATCTCTGCATTCCCCTTTTCTTATCTCATAAACATCTTGGACGGGGCAGTGAATCGTTTTCCCGGTAGCGCAGTGTAGGATTAGTAAATATACTTTCGATTAAGGGGAAGAATTAGAAATATTCTCAATAATCGCAAACTAATAGTACTGCGGCGTATTAATTCGAGAACACTGTAAATTTTACACAATACCCATATATTTAACATAATAAATTTTTCTTAGTGTTCCTTTCGAGTTCAAATGATGGAAGAGTGCAATGGCTTGCTGTAGTGATGAAATGTAGCTTTCGGATTCTAAGGGTACGTGTTATCGTCTTGTTTTTATAAAAGTGTGGGCGGGTTTCTTCTTTCTCTCTCACGTGATTAATTCTAAATTTCGATTTACATATTAATAATAATCTAATATACTTTCTTTAACAATTTTATTGATTATATGGATTGGGTTAGTTCAAATGGTGGTCGTGAAGTAAGAAATCCAGCATTCGCAACTGTTATATTTGTTAAAGTAGGCCGAAGCAGGGTGTAACTTTCTGCACAAGTTGGTTTTTTCATTCTTGTACTTTGTGTCAAGGTTAATAAGAAGAATTAAAGATTTAAACGTAAAGGCACCAGAGGGTTCACACAATTTGTTGGCATTACCTGAGGTGTGGTTGTAGTTTGGCGCGTTCAATTATTTTCTGTTTCCATTTTAGAAAGTAATAATGCCGCATTGCTGTTTTGCGATAGGGTGCGTCTCGCGTGAATAGACGACCTGGAGCAATCGTTTGTTTCTTCGGCCGACGAAACGGCGATTTTTTGTTGGCAGCGTGGACGTGGAAGACGTATTGCGTCGTGGGGTGGGAAAATTTCGATTTGACGGGGGTATATAGGAACTGTTGGATCTCAGTTTCGTCTACTCGTGCCGTGGGGCTGGAGCGCTTTGCGCGTTAAATTTTGTAATTTGGCATTAAGTAGGGTTAAAAGAAGGCGCTGCAGGTTTCGCATATTTGATACTATTCTCTCTCTGATTTTTTTCTGATAATACTTAAAGGTGCGGCAGATTCTTTAGTTAATTACCTACAACTACAATATTGAGAGGATGAGCATGCAGATTTCTTTTCTTCATTAAATATTTAATCTGGACATATGGTAACGTTAAAATATTTTATGGAAAATAAGATTATTGTGAGCTGATGAAGGCAATTTTAATTTTTTAAACAAACTTTTTCTCATAAATTGGCGTTAATTCTTTTTCGTTGAAAACCGTTGTTGTTCCTTTTCATATTTACATAGATTATGACCTAGACCAGAGGTAAAAAATATTATCCGCTAGTCCTATTGGGGGTAGACTCTCAGTGCTTTCTGAAAAATGCAAAAAAGTTGTAACTCATATCAAAACAAAACGGAAAATTAAAGGTAGAGGTTTGGTTTCACTGTCAGCGAAGGGGTAACGCAACATGGAATTTTGAACCCGGATGCGAATTTAGTGTAGGGGTCTTTGATTTCAAGGCGCAATCAAAAATAATTCAATACATCCCGCTCTTTTTTGGTTGTAAATAACTGAATCAATGATGATGAAAAATTTTACACATTTACCCGTTACAATGATTGATGTTAAGGGTCAATGCGTCAAGAATACAGGTCTTTCTTTCATTCATATGATTCTTTGAGTGATTCCTGATAACGGATTTGCTCGTGTAGGTAAATCCCAATACTACACCTCCAAAAAAACAGATAATTCATCATCGTATGAATGTGTGATGTTTTTGGTTGTTCGATAGTCGATTTCTCTAATTGAGACGTCAACGCGCTTTTGTGAGGGATCTCTCGGGGTTGGTAGCAGTGGGGCGCATCGGCTTAAAAGCGGGCATTTGGAAGAGCTCGGGACCGGGGAGTAATGTGCCTCTTGGCAGCCCCAATGCGAGGGAGGAAGGCGGTGGCGGGGGTCTTGGGCGTGGGCGAGGGGCGAGGGCGAAGCGGGGCGGCCATCGATGCGCCTCTATGGCGATCGCAGGGGCCCTGGCTAATGATGGCGGCGCACGCACGGCTGGAGGCCGGCCACGGCCCACGCCCGCCGGCGATTGACGCTGCGGAGGCGAGGGCGCGGGGCGGCGGGGGCGGGGATTTCGGGGGAGGCTCGGGGCGGGCGCGGGGTGGTATATTTAATGATCCGCGATTTTCAGGGCCATTCTCGGAATGTCTCGGGGACGGACGGGATCCTGGGGGGGCGGCAGGGGCGGTTTAACGGGGGCGGTCGGGGCGGGTCAGGGCGGCGGCCGACCGGGGGCGGCGGGGGCGGCGGGCGGGGGGCGGCGGGGCGGCGGGGGGAGGCCGGGGCGGCAGGGGCGGGCCGTGGTCGGGGGGCGGGGCGGCGGGGGCGGCGGGGCGTGCGAGCGACGTAGGAATCAACGTCCTCATCGACGTTGTGTTAGCGAGTTGCACGGGGCGGGGAGGCGGGGCGGCGGGGGCGTGCGGGGCGGCGGGGGGGCGGGGCGGCGGGAGTGCGGGGGCGCGGGGCGGCCGGGCGGGGGCGGCGGGGGCGGCCGGGGCGGCGGGGCGGTGACTAGTATCGGGGGGGCGGGGGGCGGCGGGGGCGGCGGGGGCGGCGGGGGCGGCGGGGCGGCGGGGGAGGCGGGGCGGACGGGGGCGACGGGGCGCGGGGGAGGCGGGGGAGGGCGGGGGGGCAGGACGGGGCGGCGGGGCGGCGGGGGAGCGGGGGAGGCGGGGCGGCGGGGGCGGCCTCTGCGGGGCGGCGGCGGGCGGGGTGGCGGAGGGCGGCGGGGGCGAACAAGAGAGGTGGTAGGGGGTCGGGGGCGGCGAAAGCGCGACGCGGGGCGGGGGGGAGGCAGGGGGAGGCGGGGGAGGCGGGGGCGGAGAGGGCGGAGATGGCGGAATAATGGCGGATAGAGGGCGGAGAGGGCCGGATAGAGGGCGGAGAGGGGAGAGGGCGGAGAAGGCGGAGAGGGCGGAGAGGGCGGAGAGGGCGAGAGGGCGGAGAGGGCGGAAGAGGGCGGAAGGGCGGGAGAGGGCCGGGAGAGGCGCGGTAGAGGCGGAGCAGTGGCGGAAGAGGTGGGCGGAGAGGACGGAGAGGGCGGAGAGGCGTGAGGAGAGGGCGGAAGAGCGGCGGAGAGGAGCGAGAGGGCGGAAGTGGGCGGAGAGGGCTGCGAGATGGCTGGAGAGGGCGACGAGGTGGCGAGAGGGCGGAGAGGTGGCGGAGAGGGGCGGAGAGGGCGAGAGGGCGGAGAGGGGGAGAGAGGGGCGGAGAGGGCGGAGAGGGGCGGAGAGGGCGGAGAGGACGCGAGAGGGCGGAGAGGGCGGAAGAGGGCGGAGAGGGCGGAGAGGGCGAGAAGGGCGGAGAGGGCGGAGAGGCGGAGAGGGCGGAGAGGGGGGAGAGGGCGGAGAGGGCGGAGAGGGCGTAGAGGGGGGAAGATGGAGGAGAGGGCGGAAGGCAGAGAGGGTGGGGGGGGTGGTGTGGGTGGCATTAGGGACGATGGTTTGACGGGCCTGACTCTCAACACGATCTCTTCTCTCGATCTTGCTCAGCTTCTCTGGCCCAGCGTTGCGGCGAGAAAAGAGTAGCGCCCAGAAAAGGTTGCGATTTTTGGAAATGAATCACATAGAGGCATTCTCATTATTTTTGTCCTGACACTTTCGTGAATATTTCATGAAAACCATTTCTTTTTTATGCGCACTTTGAAAATGTGGATTGGTTTGAAAATCGATGACCGATATTGAAATTCTTTCTTTACGAGAAACCTGTTTGCGATCCACAGAACTTGTATTCAGTTAGCAAAGAACAAGGGAATTGATGAAAATGAAAAAAGCATTTAAAAAAATGTGGGTAGAGGTTAATTCCACTTGAAATTGACGTGTTTTATTCTAAAATGAAGCCGGGTCATATTGAGATCTTATTTGATAGCATATTATATTAACGCATTTATCCGCATGTCGAAATTAGTATCCCAATTGAAAAGATTCTTTTATGAACACTCTCTCATTCCCCACAATATAGAGGACAGATCCGCTATGGAGATTATTTTTACTAATATGTTCCTGAATCACTATATTCTGAGTGTGCGGGAATAAGACATGTACAGCCTGACCATATAATATTAACAGAATCACGCGTAGTGATTTCATGGCTTTTTAAATATTTTTCATTTACTTTTGATATACTGAGAATGGGGCACTATTAATTTTACAACTGCCTCGACGTATTAACGTATGTTTATCCTGTTTTTTAATGGCGTTCTTCCATTTTCCTTAAGAGTTTTAGATCACTAAGCATCATTCTTTTCTTAACAAAATACATTATTTTATACCTATCTTCTTATTAATACGTCCCATTGTTGAGCACAGCAAGCAATTGATCCTTTTTAATTCAAATATATAATACTAAATTGTAATGGAGTAAGTAATTATCACATAATGAATCGATACTCTTTAAAATGTTCACACAGTGAAATCACTTCATCAACTTACTTCGACATCTAAATTAAATCTCCTTTAAGGGGAGCCCCAATGGACAAAAATATTTTTTTTCTTCTTTGAATCATTAATTACTTTATAATTTTCTGTGTTAAATAATCCAAGTTTTATCTTAATATGTCAACTATATGTTGTTTTTTGAGTTTATGTGACTTGTAAGTAGATCTAAATCCTAATTAAATCCCTAAAACGTTTCTGAGAAGAAATGTTACCACCAAGATGAAAGCAAGCCTGCATTGTGCCAACGACTGTTGGACAGAAGACGTTTTCTGCTTGTGATTGTGACAGGAAAATAACACATTCTCTCACTATTGTTTTAATAATTCTAATACTTTTCACTACATTTTGTAAATCTCTATAAAAAGCGAACTATCGGTTTTTGGTAGTAGGTTTGTCCCCTTTGTCCCCTTGAGGACATGTCAGAAAGTGAAAAAGAAGATGAAGAAGAAAAAGAATAAAAGAGGAGAGAAAGAACAAGAAAATGGGTGTATAAATATTACTAATTTGATACATCTAGCTCATTTGTGAATTCGTTGTCTCGTTAAGTATTCAGCTTTCTTCTGCATAGAACCTCGGATTCCATCTTATCAATTAACTAACTCCTCACCCACAACCAGAGACTGTGCTCAATACATCGCTTGAATGAATCGCTCACGACATGCATTTTAGTTGAAATGGCTCACCACCCCTTCCCTCGATCATAAACAAGACAATCTGTCAGAGGAAGTTTATAGTTTGCAAAATCTCCTCTAATTTTTTTTTATATTTTAATTTTATTTATTCCTGTCAAATAAAGGTTAAATACTGTTTGCGTTTTGTTGCGTCGTCATTTTCTTAACCTATGGTTGCTTTCTTCTAGCACGACAAGTTAGCAGACCAATTCTAGAATACACATGACTTTTGATATTTTTGCTGCATCTATCACCTATCCTCCTATTCGTATGTGTTGCGTTTTTTAAGCGTGAAAGTAGAGAAGCATCAAAACATGAAATTCTATTTATATTGCTCGATGTTTACACAGCCACCAAATGAAAACTACCGAATCGATTTCCACAAACAATGGCGGTATTTGCGCAAAAAAATACAGGGAAAAAATACTTCGGCTTTGTGTAAAGTTAAAGCATAGTATTACGATTTATCACGGAGATATATACTGTCAATATATAAACATACGTTAAACGTCGGCAGTTGTAAATTAATAGTGCCCTATTCTCAGTAAAAGTAAAGAAAATATTTAAAAGCCATGGAAATCATACGTGATTCTGTTATATATATGGTCAGGTGTACATGTCTTTATTCCCGCACACCTCAGAATATAGTGATTCAGGAACATATTAGAAAAAATAATCTCCATAGGATTGTTATAGTGATGAGAGAGTGTTCATAAAGAATCTTTTTCGGTACTAATTTCGGGATAAATGGTAAATATATGTATCAAATAAGATCTCCAATATGCGGCTTCATTTTAGAATAAAACACGTCAATTTCAAGTGGAAATTAACCTCTACCCACATTTTTTTAAATTCTTTTTCATTTTCACAACTTCCCTTGTTCTTTGTAACTGAATACAGTTCTGTGGATCGCAACAGGTTTTCTCGTAAAAGAAAGAATCAATATCGGTCATTAGATTTTCAACCAATCCACATATTTCAAAGTGCCATAAAAAAGAAATGTTCTTCATGAATATTCACGAAAGTGTCAGACAAAAATAATGGAGAATGCCTCTATGTGTCATTTCAAAATCGCACTTTCTGGGCGCACTTTCTGGGCGCAACGTCTGGGCCAAGAGAAGCTGAGCAGATCGAGAGAGAGATCGTGTTGAGAGTCAGCCTCAACCACGTCCTTGCCACCCACACCACCCCCGCCACCCTCTCTGCCCTCTCCGCCCTCTCCTCCATCTCCCCCCTCTCCGCCCCGCCACCCCGCCCCCGCCGCCCCCGCCGCCCCCCGCCGTCCCCCGCCGCCCCCCGCCGCCCCCCGCCCCGCCACCCCCGCCCCCCGCCCGTCCCCCCCCGCCGCCCCCGCCGCCCCCGCCGCCCCCCGCCGCCCCCCGCCCGCCCCGCCTCGTCCCCCCCCCGCGCCGCCCCCGCCCGCCCCCCGCCGCCCCCGCCCGCCCCCGCCGCCCCCGCCTCCCCCGCGCCCCCGCCGCCCCGCCGCCCAGCCGCCCCCGGCCCCCCCGCCCTCCGCCCCGCCCGCCCCCCGCGCCCCCGCCGCCCCGCCCCCCGCCCCCCGCCCCCGCCGCCCCGCCCCCCCCTCCGCCCCGCCCCGCCCCCCGCCGCCCTCGCCTCCTGCAGCGCTCAATCGCCCGGCGTCGTGGGCGTGGCCGGCCTCCAGGTGCGTGCGCCGCCATCATTAGCCAGGGGGCCCTGCGATCGCCATAGAGGCGCATCGATGGCCGCCGCCGCTTCGCCCTCCCCTCGCCCACGCCCAAGCCCCGCACCCGCCCTCCCTCGCAGGCTGCCAGAGGACACACCCCGGTCCAGCTCTTCAATGCCGCAGCCGATGCGCCATGTACCAACCCCGAGAGATCCCTCACAAAGCGCTTTGACGTCTCAATAGAGAATCGACTATCGCAACCAAACATCACACATCATCGATGATGAATTATCTGTTTTTTGGAGGTGTTTATGTATTGGGATTTACCTACACGAGCAAATCCGTTATCAGAATCACTCAAAGAATCATATGAATGAAAGATAGCCTGTATCTATGACGCATTGACCCTAACATCAACTCATTTAGGTAAATGTTAAAATTTTTCATCATCATTATTCAGTTTTTACAACCAAAAAAGAGCGGGATGTATTGAATTATTTTTGTTGCGCGTTGAAATTAAGACAATTTAATCTCCGTTCAAATTCCATGGCGTTGCCTTAAGTGAAAAAACTCTATCTTTAATTTTGTTGTTTTGATATTTAACTTTTTTGCGATT
>BOPP01000116.1:548870-565733 GCA_017312745.1 Gryllus bimaculatus
TCCCCCCTCTAGTTCCCCCGCCCTGCGCGCCCGCCTCTCCTCTCGCCCTTCTCCGACCTCTCCTCTCCCCCTGCCGTCTCGACCCTCTAGCCGCGACGCTGCTCCGCCCTCTCCGCCCTTCCGCCCTCTCCGCCCTCTCCGCCCTCTCCGCCCTCTCCGCCTCTCTCGCGCCTCTCCGCCCTCTCCCGCCCTCTCCGCCCTTCTCCCGCCCCTCTCTCCCCCTCTCCGCCCTCTCGCCCTCTCCGCCCTCTCCGCCACCTCTCCGCCCGTCTCGCACCTTCCCTCTCCGAGCCACTCGCGCCCTCTTCCGCCCCTTCCGCCCTCGCCCTCTCCGTGCCGCCTTGCCGCCCTCTCGCCTCTCCGCCTCTCCGCCGCTCTCGCAGCCTCTCCGCCCACCTCTTCCGCCACTGCTCCGCCTCTACCGCGCCTCTCCCGGCCCTCTCCCGCCCTTCCGCCCTCTTCCGCCCTCTCCGCCCTCTCGCCCTCTCCGCCCTCTCCGCCCTCTCCGCCTTCTCCGCCCTCTCCCCTCTCCGCCCTCTATCCGGCCCTCTCCGCCCTCTATCCGCCATTATTCCGCCATCTCCGCCCTCTCCGCCCCCGCCTCCCCCGCCTCCCCCTGCCTCCCCCCCGCCCCGCGTCGCGCTTTCGCCGCCCCCGACCCCCTACCACCTCTCTTGTTCGCCCCCGCCGCCCTCCGCCACCCCGCCCGCCGCCGCCCCGCAGAGGCCGCCCCCGCCGCCCCGCCTCCCCCGCTCCCCCGCCGCCCCGCCGCCCCGTCCTTCCCCCCGCCCTCCCCCGCCTCCCCCGCGCCCCCGCGCCCCCGTCCGCCCCCGCCTCCCCCGCCCCCCGCCGCCCCCGCCCGCCCCCCTGCCGACCCCCGCCGCCCCCGCCCCCCGTACTGTACCGCCCGCCGCCCCGCCGCCCCCGCCGCCCCCGCCCCCGCTCCCGCGCCCCCGCCTCCCGCCCCCCGCCCCCCCGCCCCCGCCGCCCCGCCGCCCCGCCCCCCGCCCCCCCGCCCCCGCCCCGCCTCCCCCGCCGCCCCCGCCGCCCCGCCCCCCCCCGCCGCCCCGCCGCCCCGCCTCCCCCCGCCGCCCCGCCGCCCCCCGCCCGCCGCCCCCGCCGCCCCCGCCGTCCCGCCGCCCGCCCGCCCCGCCGCCCCCGCCGCCCCTCCGCCCCCCCGGTCCCGCCGCCCCGCGCCCCGGGCCCGCGCGTCCCGCCCCCGCCGCCCCGCCTCCCCCGTCCGCCCCGCCGCCCCCGCCGCCCTCGCCTCCTGCAGCGCTCAATGCGCCGGCGGGCGTGGGCGTGGCCGGCCTCCAGGTGCGTGCGCCGCCATCATTAGCCAGGGCCCTGCGATCGCCATAGAGGCGCATCGATGGCCGCCCCGCTTCGCCCTCGCCCCTCGCCCACGCCCAAGCCCCGCCACCGCCCCTCCCTCGCAGGCTGCCAAGAGGCACACCCCGGTCCCGAGCTCTTCAAATGCCGCAGCCGATGCGCCACTGTACCAACCCCGAGAGATCCCTCACAAAGCGCTTGACGTCTCAATAGAGAATCGACTATCGAAACCAAACATCACACATCATCGATGATGAATTATCTGTTTTTTTGGAGGGTGTATGTATTGGGATTTACCTACACGAGCAAATCCGTTATCAGAATCACTCAAGAGAATCATATGAATGAAAGAAAGACCTGTATCTCTTGACGCATTGACCCTAACATCAACTCATTTAGGTAAATGTGTAAAATTTTTCATCATCATTGATTCAGTTTTTACAACCAAAAAAGAGCGGGATGTATTGAATTATTTTTGATTGCGCTTGAAATTAAGACAATTTAATCTCCGTTCAAATTCCATGGCGTTGCCTTAAGTGAAAAAACTCTATCTTTAATTTTGTTGTTTTGATATTTAAACTTTTTTGCATTTGTCGAAAGCACGAGAGTCACCCCAATAGGACTAGGATAATATTTTTTACCCGTCTAGTCATACATATGAGGAAAAAATTTCAAGAAAAGAATTAAAGCAATTTTATGAGAAAAAGTTTGTTTAAAAAATTAAAATTGCCTTCATCAGCTCACAATAATCTTATTTTCCAAAAAATTTAACGTTACCATATGTCCAGATTAACATATTTAATGAAGAAAAGAAATCGCCATCCTCCAATATTGTAGTTGTAGGAATTAACTAAAGAATTCGCCCTTTAAGTATTATCAGAAAAAAATCAGAAGAATGTTCAAATATGGAAACCTGCACGCCTTCTTTTAACCCTACTTAACTGCGAAATTACAAAATTTAGCGCAAAGCGCTCCGCCCCACGGAACAGTAGACGAAACTGAGATCAACAGTCTTTTACCGTCAAATCGAAATTTTCCCACCCCACGACGCAATACGTCTTCCACGTCCACGCTGCCAACAAAAAATCGCCGTTTCGTCGGCCGAAGAAACAAACGATTGCTCCAGGTCGTCTATTCACGCGAGACGCACCCTATCGCAAAACAGCAATGCGGCATTATTACTTTCTAAAATGGAAACAGAAAATAATTGAACGCGCCAAACTACAACCACACCTCAGGTAATGCCAACAAATTGTGTGAACCCTCTGGTGCCTTTACGTTTAAATCTTTAATTCTTCTTATTAACCTTGACACAAAGTACAAGAATGAAAAAACCAACTTGTGCAGAAAGTTACACCCTGCTTCGGCCTACTTTAACAAATATAACAGTTGCGAATGCTGGATTTCTTACTTCACGACCACCATTTGAACTAACCCAATCCATATAATCAATAAAATTGTTAAAGAAAGTATATTAGATTATTATTAATATGTAAATCGAAATTTAGAATTAATCACGTGAGAGAGAAAGAAGAAACCCGCCCACACTTTTATAAAAACAAGACGATAACACGTACCCTTAGAATCCGAAAGCTACATTTCATCACTACAGCAAGCCATTGCACTCTTCCATCATTTGAACTCGAAAGGAACACTAAGAAAAATTTATTATGTTAAATATATGGGTATTGTGTAAAATTTACAGTGTTCTCGAATTAATACGCCGCAGTACTATTAGTTTGCGATTATTGAGAATATTTCTAATTCTTCCCCTTAATCGAAAGTATATTTACTAATCCTACACTGCGCTACCGGGAAAACGATTCACTGCCCCGTCCAAGATGTTTATGAGATAAGAAAAGGGGAATGCAGAGATAGCGCGTCAGTGAGAGCCCGAACATCTGATTCCATGTTGCAGCCAATCCCGGCTACTATCTAGCGGCTACTTGCTTACAGTGCGAGTGCGCAGTCACCCCGCCCTTACTACAATACCCGACATAAAAAATTATATTTATTAATTTTTTTAATGGGACAGGGAACCACCAGGAAGTAGTGACAATATCTCCTCAATTGTCGAAATCTAGTTCCAGCACATGCCAACACAGTTGTGTCACGACCCAAATGTAAAGCATACAGTTAAGTTCCTGCATTACATTGCAAAAACTATATTACTGTTATATGAGCGAGCCGTGACTGAAGAGTAACCGAAGCTAATAAATATTCTCACTCTTTGTTGTCAGTAGCCTAACCACAACCCAGAATAGCGCACTCTAGTGGAAATGCTGCCGGAAATAAAACATTTATCAATTATGTTCAGCTTCAGCGTGCCGCTCAGTTGAATGAGTGATGGAATTCAAAACCCAGAAAACGTAACCTGGCGAGCTATCAACTGAACCCAAGTCTGAATTATTTATACAAAGATTCCTATAGCCCTGGTGTGCATCACCGAAGTGAGTATACAAAGAACTGCAGAACTGTGCAACTATATCTGAGCTGTATCACACCAACAAAGACGGATCACCCGTTAATGTTCCCACTTTTTGCTAACCTTACACGCCGTGTGGCGATAAATAATGGCACCATGAAAGCACATGGAAATGACTATGCTCTGGAGCTCGTATATGAATGATGAAGGCACGAGAGCACAGTAAGCGCCAGATACTATACCCGCGACGGTGGAAGCACGTCCTGACGTTCACGAAAATAAATAATCATGAAATTTTTATCGTTATAAAGCCAAACGAGCAACGTTTTTTGCCAAACCAAGTCTCGCTGCCACCATGGTCATTAAACAAAGTAGTGCCACCAAGCATAAGAATGACTTCGCACTTTGGGGCTAACCTACACACCGGGGAAAGGACGTCCTGATACCGGTTAAAAGCCGAGAATTAGCGAAAGACTTTGGATTCATTACGTCCGGTGTATGTGACGCTCACTTACACCCCGCCCACCGGGAACCGAAAAGCCTCGTTCATATTATATATTCACCAGAACAGTTCAAGAATTAACAAGTCCAACTTTACGATGTCGGCACCCACAAAACAAAGATGGCCGACGTGCTATGACTCGATATATCGCCGAGTATATCGAGTGCGCGGATTAAAAGCCATTCACACGAGGACAAGTAGCGCCTTGTATGAGAGGCGCGCAATCGATCCTAGTTCGATATGACTAGGATATCACAAAACACTACTATCAGCTCCTAGTGCGACGGCGTGCTACACGCACCACGCGAACGCCAAAAATATTAACATCTTTATTCAAAGAATTATTTGATATCCATAGCATAAACTTGCTGTGCAACTTTACAGTGTTCGATCACAACATAGAGAGACAGACAAAAAAGTCCATCGTGAGAGTCTAAGATCGCGAAAGTTCGCACATTGCCAACTAACCTTAAATCAAAGGTATACAAGGCCAAGTATATGCCTTAGAGAAAGATCGCAGAGAAGTCTGTGATCGTATACACGGCGCGCCGCGAGTCACGCCGCGCAGCTCAACAACAAGCTCTGCGTGCGACGCCTGCAACCCCTCGCAAATTTCACCAGGAATTGAGTTCAAGAATTGTTACAAAGTGTGTAACATATCTGTGACCGAGTCGCCACACCCCAACACAAAGATAAAAGACCCGCCTAATCTGAGTGTCAAAAGAGGCCCCAGCGCTGTTGGGCTTAACCCTAAACAATCGCCCGTAATTGTGATCTATCGTGCCACAGGAGGGAAGTGCGATGAGATACGGCAATTGGCCGAGTAACCTTCACGACCTCCCGCACCGGGCGACCCCGTGGCCGAAATAAACGTGAAAAGTTATGTAAGAAGCCAAACGAGCAACTGACAGGGCGGCACCCAAACAAAGATGGGAGACGAGGGGAAGTGCCCGCCGGGGGGGTGCGCACACTACGACACGCGGCCGGGAACGAGACAGGGCCAGAGGGGAAGACGATCGGGGGGCAGAACCCATTTAGCCACTACCGGCCGCGACGGGGGGGCGAACGCCCTGTCTCGGGCAAAAGGTGTCATCCCAGACAAAGGTGAGGCAGGAATCAAGAAGGGCAATCTGACCCATCCAAACACCCAGAAGCCAATAAAGAGAACGATTTCAGTCGGTGAAGTGCGCACCACGTTGGTAGTCGAAACTCTTACACGACCAGTGTAAAAGGCCTCGGTTAACGCGAAATAGAGACCGACAGAGTTCGGCCGGAGACCGAAAACATCACCAACTACACGCCCACCATCTCGGAGGCGACCCGTGCCAACGACAGAACGGTCTACCTAGAATGGTGACTCCGCACAACTCACAATATCAATCGACAACAACCTTGTAGAACCGTACGGCTCCTCTCACACACTCACTCTCTCACTCGCTCACTCTCACTCTCTCTGGACTCTCTCTGGACTCTCTCTGACTCTCTCTCTGACTCGCTCTGGACTCTCTCTCACTCTCTCTCACTCTCTCTCGCTCTCTCTCGCTCTCTCTCGGCTCTCTCTCGGCTCTCTCTCTGCGCTCTCGCTCTCTGGTCGCTCTCGCTCTCTGTCGCTCTCACTCTCTGTCGCTCTCGCTCTCTGCGCTCTCGCTCTCTCGCTGTTCTCTCGCTCTGCGCTCTCGCTCTCTCTCGCTCTCGCTCTCGCTCTCCTCGCTCCGCTCTCTATCTCGCTCTCTCGCTCTCCGCTCTCCGCTCTCCGCTCTCGCTCTCTCGCCTTCTCGCCTCTCGCTCTCCGCTCTCTCGCTCTCGCTCTTCGCTCTCCGTTTGCTCGCTCGCTCCGCACGCACGCACGCGCGCGCGCACACACACACACAACACACACACACACACACACACACCACAGCACACTGCTTTCTAGCAGCGGACAATCGCCGAGATCAGGGGTACGTATATTCAGGTTAGATCTTTTCAGTAATGAAAATATGCCCGCAACTATTTAAAGGTTCTAGTTGTGGCCCTAGAGATCTTGCAAGTTGGTCCACCTCCCTCTATAGAGTATAAGAAAATCGCAGGGCGATTCACGAAAAATAATCGTAGTACAATGTGGTTTTAAAAATTAAATGTTTTATGTGGATAAAAAAACATTTGTTTCTTTATGTTGTGGGTTAGATCACGTACTTGGCGCAAATTAAAATGGTTGAAACCCATCTGAAAAACTTGCGTGTAATTTTTCTACGCCTCCAGAATACGGAATCTGTTCTACCCAATTTTAATTTATTCTTTCCCCATCACGATGCCGGCACTACTGTTTGGCCCCTCCTTACCTTATTTTCCACCGACTCACATCCTGTAAAGAAGTATTCATGATTGTAGTAATAAGGAGTAGTAACGTCCCGGAGTTGCCAAAAAAGTGAAGTATGAAAATCGGGAAACTAATCACCACTGTTACGCGTAAACCTGTTTAAACTCCTCGTAGCTCTCTGTTTATAAATTCCATGGTTGACCGTTTAAGGTATAACTGCGTATGAGATTCACATCCAACCAGTTGTTGGTCCCTGTCGGCCCAATCTGTGAAGTGTGTGTAATGTTCATTTTGCCGACCACCCATGTAATGTTAATTGGTTGATCCACTTGGGTAATTGGTTGAATATGTCATTAATAGTCGTGCGATTTTATCCGGTATGTCATCAATGAGATTAACCAATATTTAACACACATTCAACATGAAAAATCCAGTGTGGTCTTTAATTAGCCTTTCAGTTATAATCAACACGTGCACTCCCTTACTGCTATACTTTCCAAGTGGAGCGTTTGGTATTTCACGTTCAGATCAGGGCCCCGATTAATTGAGTCGCAGTTGCGTACATCCAAACGGGTAGCGTAGTTGACCCAGTGACCACATGCACGTATGCGAATGATGTTTCTCTGCAAACGAATTACCAAAACTTAAGTAAATATCTAGGGTAGTGTTTTGTAATACAATAAATATTACCTGCTGTGCAGAGCATTTAATGCTTAGAAACAGCCCTCTAGCTTATCCTCATTTACGAACTGATTTCATGAAATCTATAATGGTCTGTCGCTGTCGCTCTCTGGCTTGGAAATAAGAATTTTTAAAGCCGAGATTGTGTGTGTAGTCCCTAAAATTACATCCGGGGGATATTAGTGAAAAGGAGTTAATTGCACCTACATAAACCCCAAAAATATTTCCAAATATGAATTCATTTGGCTCTCAGAGATCGAATGATATCCTTTTGAATCTGGTGTTGCGGTTCATCTTCGAGCTGTTATCCAGGCCCCAACCTCGCACCAAGTTTTTCCTATTCTCCGTAGTTGGCGCGCGTCGGGAACGTAGGGTAGCCCCAAAGAGGGAACTTTAACGTGTTTGCGGCCAGTGCTTTGTTGTGCGGCGTGTTCTCCGACTTCCGTAAGTCTCGTTGGCATTAGTTGTGAATATTATCTTCCCACGTTCATATATGTTGCAAATGGCCATCAGGTGCCTCTTCGCCTCTGTCACAGTCTGCGTTGCAGTCAGTTCTCAACGGTCGCGGGCAGGTAGTTGCGCTTTATCGAGTATCGGCCCCAAGCTCGCATTCTCCCTCATGGGCCTTTTCCGGCGTGTAGAGTTAGCCCAAAGCGTAGAGCCGCACATATACCGCGCCGCCATCTTGTTTGGGTTGCCGACTTTGTAAAGTGCACGTTTGCTTGTTGAATAAGAACTTCTCCAGGTGGCGAGTAATTGCCCTACCGCGGTGCTTCTGGCCCCGTCGCGGCAGATTAGTGCGGCTGACTCGACCACTCGATCCCCCAAACTGGATCGCCATCTCGCCCTCCCGGGCCTTTCCCCTCGGTGTGTAGGTTAATAGCGCCCTCAACGTAGCTACTCTTCACGCGTGCGGGCCAATCTTCTCAGTTGGAATTGGTGTGGGCACGAGACATGTGTAAAGTATGTCACTTTATTCTTGAGGAATAACTTCCAGGGGAATGCAACGGGGCTTCGCCCGTGCGAGGGTCATGGGTAGTGAGGTTACTCGGCATCGGCCCGCAAGCTGGCAGACCCCCTCGGGCCTTTCCCCGGCGTGTAGGTACCCCAAAGTGGGAACTTTAACGCGTTCGGCCGTCTTTGTTGGTGTTAGAAGAAGCGCGACGTTTGCGATTTCAATTGCGGCGAAAGTAATTTCGTGTAATTTTTTCTTGTGCGCGTTCGACGCGGAACGTCCGCGGCCGTTTCTAGGAAAGAATCCGGTGGCGATCGAATCGCGCCGTAAAACAAAAAAATTTTAACGCAATTGGTTTATAGACGAATTCTATACCGCTAGAATTTTATCTTTGGTTATTCTCTTATTCCGAGTTCCCCGTTCGATTTACGTGAAAGTTTGAGAAAACGCACGTTTCCGAAGCACGACACGACCGCTCGCGGTCTCCGAAAAAAAGGACTAACTCTGTACTAGCTACTATCCCTACCCCGTACAGTATGAAGAGTACTAAACTAGCGTATTACAAATAGTTTACAACTTTAACAAACTAATAACACCCTAACGTTTTACAGGTAGGAAAGGGTACCCTCCCGCTGTATCCTGTAAGTAGAGTGGCAAAAGGTACTCGCGTCTATCTCCGATCTCCTGGCTAATTCGGGTGGCGGCGTGAGCCGACTCGCTAGCCGTCCCGGTGGCGAGCGGCCGTGATAGGTCGTCGCGAAGTCGGCTTCGAAACACGAACTTTTGCGATTTTTTTTCCGGATGCGAACCGAATTAGAGATAGAGACACGTCCGCTTGCGGGGTCTTTCTCAGCCTCGGAAAGGGGCGTCGGAGCGTATTTTTCGCGGATGGAGCGCACCGGCGATCGAAAACGAAAAAGTGCGCGTTCGAGCTTCGAAGCCCCGCCGACGCCAAACCAGACGATTCCGCTCCTGAAACATTCCCAGCGCGACGCCTCGACGGAGACGGAACTACGTAGAAATCCCATGACGTCGGAAGCGATCGCACGCGCTCGTTTAGCGCCAGATGGTAAGAGAAGGGCGTTGGGCGGGATTCGCTAACGTAGAACGGCCAGAACTCGGAAAACGGCCGCGTTCGCGGCGACGACCGGGTTGCAGCGATGCGGCTAATTTCGTTCTCTCGCGGAAAGCGAGATATTTTTCGAAACGTCCCCGCTTCAGGCGTGGCGTCTCGCGACGCGGCGGGCAGTGGGTGGGATAGACGGTCTTTTCGTGTAAAACCATAATTACTTAATCGTCCCGGGCTCGAACTCGAGGACCTTTCGGGGAAAAATAAATTTTTACCGGAAGAGCGCTAGGTCGGTATAGCGCGAGGCGAGACGAAGGCGCACAAGGCTGTTGGGCGTATAGTGTTCGCGACTGCGACGCACCCGTTTTCGGCAATCGCGTCGGCGCGGCGGACGCGTCGCAGCGAGCGGACGTCGCCATGCGGGGACGCGCCGAGTTTCGTGATCTAAGGAACCCAATAACTCGAGAAGAAAAAAAATCGCATCGCGACGCGGTTTTCGCGCCGGAGCGTCTTCTCGAGGCTATCGCGGGTGTTTGTTCGCGGGATTTTAAAAATAAAGTCCTCCCCCCTCCGAAACCCGCGAAAAAACGGCTGTTTTTCCCCTCCCGCGGCGAGCGGGGACGCCGAAAAATACCGCGACGCGTCCCGGCGTAGGAACGCGGAGACGCGTGCCCGAAAAGATCGTGCGAACTGCCAGCGTGTCGAAAGCACGAGAGTTCACCCCAAATAGGACTAGGATAATATTTTTTACCGTCTAGTCATACATATGAGGAGAAAATTTCAAGAAAAGAATTAAAGCAATTTTATGAGAAAAATGTTGTTTAAAAAATTAAAAATTGCCTTCATTAGCTCACAATACTCTTATTTTCAAAAAAATTAACGTTACCATATGTCCAGATTTAACATATTTAATGAAGAAAAGAAATCGCCATCTCCAATATTGTAGTTGTAGGATGACACTAAAGAAATGCCCTTTAGTATTTTTAAAAAAATCAAGAATGTCAATATGGAACCTGCATCCTTCTTTTAGCCCATTACCTGCCAAATTAAATTTGTGCGCAAAGCGCTCGCCCACGGAGAGACGAACTGAGATACGTTTTGCCGTCAATCGAATTTTTGGTATCAATGACCCACCAAAAATGCGATTATTACTTTCTAAAATGAAAGAAAATAATGAACGGCCAACTACGAACACACCTTAATAATGCAACAAATTGTGTGAACCTCTGGTGCTTTACGTTTAAATTTTAATTCTTTTAATTACCAAGTAAAAGAAAACAATTGTGTTCAGTACACTCGCTACTTATACAATTTGATCTGTTTTCTTTTATTCACGACACATTTAATAACAATCATATAATCCAATAAATGTTAAGAAGTATTATTATTATTATTATTATTAATATTAATATTATTATTGTTATTATTATTACTTTGATTAATACGAGTACTATTAGTGCTATTATTATTAATTCTTCGTACAAATAATATTTTATTTGCTTCTACCGTCGATTCACTGCCGTGAAATGTTTATTGAGATAGAAAAGAATGATTACGTAGTTAAGCGAATTATTGCCTTACTGTTTATTTGGTTATTTGATCATCAGTCACCCCGCCTTACTACAATACCCGACATAAAATTATATTTATTAATTTTTTTAATGGGACAGGGAACCAAAAGAGATGAAATATCATTCATCGTCAACTTCTGTACCAATTTAAAGCATCATTATTTCTCTTATTGAATATTTTTAAACAATTGTAAATATGTGACATAGATTTTTCTTTTTGTAGTAGCCAAAACCAGATGCCTTATTTGAATACATATCAATTTTGTTTCCATGCCGTGATTGAGAGAATGGATTAAAACCAGAACGGTAAAAGTTAATTTTTATAAATTCTGAGAAAAACGTGTTTATTTTAGTTTACATTTCAGTGGCAGTTTATAATAAACAATTGAAATACTGCAGTTTTAATGATGAGGCAAAGCACCCCGACTTTACAGTGACATTGACTTAAATAATAGATTTCGTGTTGCCAAGCACACAGCTGCTATGGTCATAAGTTCCATAAATGTAGTCCTTGTTAAACCGTAAGAGGTGTTTGTATTCCTCCCCGAATAGAAGGTGTTTTTCGGCGCCGAACTATACCTCGTAACTGTAAAGCATTTCCAGGGCTACAGCTTGTATTTAGCCATTTTTATAATGTGTCAAAACGTGATATATTCTTAAAAAACGACGCCAAAAATTACTTTTTTCCATTTTTTCCTTCTTTTTTGTTCATTACAAAGGTCAAAATCTTATATAAACGCCCGAAAAAATAATCAAAATATTCTTAAAGACCAAGGTTGTCCAACTGGCGGCCGGCGGGCAAAATGTGGCCTGCGGTGCCATTTATTGTGGCCTGCCAAAAGCTATTAGTCAAAGGTGCTTGCATCTATGTCGTACGAGAACATTGTGTGCCTAACGCACGCGCCCTGCCGGGGTCCACAGCCCCTCAAAGTAAAAATTTAGTGTGAGTTTAAATTTAGAGATGTTTTACTAGAAAAGTCAGGAACTCAAATTCATCCAAATTGTATTCTCCCCCTTCTCACACATAAACACACACTCTCTCTCTCACTCACTCTCTCACTCGCTCACTCTCACTCTCTCTGACTCTCTCTGACTCTCTCTGACTCTCTCTGACTCTCTCTGACTCTCTCTCACTCTCTCTCACTCTCTCTCGCTCTCTCTCGCTCTCTCTCGCTCTCTCTCGCTCTCTCTCTGTCGCTCTCGCTCTCTGTCGCTCTCGCTCTCTGTCGCTCTCACTCTCTGTCGCTCTCGCTCTCTGTCGCTCTCGCTCTCTCGCTTTCTCTCGCTCTCGCTCTCGCTCTCTCTCGCTCTCGCTCTCGCTCTCTCTCGCTCGCTCTCTATCTCGCTCTCTCGCTCTCGCTCTCGCTCTCTCGCTCTCGCTCTCTCGCTCTCGCTCTCTCGCTCTCGTTTGCTCGCTCGCTCGCACGCACGCACGCGCGCGCGCACACACACACACACACACACACACACACACACACACACACACACACTGTTTCATAGCAGCCGGACAATCTGCCGAGATCAGGGGTACGTAATATTCAGGTGTAGATCTCTTCAGTAATGAAAATATGGCCCGCAACTATATTAAAGGTTCTAGTTGTGGCCCTAGAGATCTTGCAAGTTGGACACCTCTGTTATAGAGTATAGAAAATCGCAGGGCGATTCACGAAAATAATCGTAGGTACAATGTGGTTAAAAATAAATTGTTTTATGGAGTTAAAAAAACATGTTTTCTTTATTTGTGCAACGTACTCTGGGCAAATTGATTTAAACCCCTGAAAAACTTGTTTTTTCTACACTTCAAATACGATTTTCTACATTAATTATTTTTATCACGAGGGACACTTTTGCCTACCTTATTCCACGACTCACATTGTAAAATATCATATTAGAATAAGAGTAAACTCGGAGTGCAATGGAATATGAAAATCGAAAACTAATCACCACTGTTTACCGTAACCTTTTCTCTGAGCTCTTTTATATTGCAGTTGATGTTTAAGGTATAACTGGTATGAGATTCTCCAACAGTTTTGCCCAATTTCATTTATTGGCATAATGTAATTGGAATATTGTCAGTTAATATTCGATTATCCGGTTCATCAAAACAATATTAACACCACATGAAAAACCAGGTCTTTATTGCCTTCAGTTATAATCAAAACGTGCACTCTTTACTGCAGACTTCCATGGAGCGTTTTATTTCACGTCAATCAGCCCCGTTAATTGAGTGCGCGTTGCTACATCCAAACGGAGCGTAGTTTACCAGTGACCACATGCACGTATGCGAATGATGTTTCTCTGCAAACGAATTACAAAAGCTTAAAGTAAATATCTGGGAGTGTTTTGTAATTGACAGTATATTTTACTAAACCTGCTGTGCAGAGGCATTTAATGCTTAGAAACAGCCCTCTAGCTTATCCTCATTTACGAACTGATTCATTGATAATATAATGTCTGTCGTGTCTTTTTGAAAATAAAATTTTTAAAGCAGAATTTTTGTACTAAAATTACATGGGGATATTTATAAAAAGAGTTTAATGCACCTACATAAATCCCCAAAAATATTTCCAAATATGAATTCATTTGCTCTTCAAGAAAGATATCCTTTTAATCGTTGTTAATTAACGCACCAGTTCTTCGAGCCCCGGGAATCGTTGAGCGCTATGCGCTTTCGGAATAATTCTTCATTAATATTTGTATATGCCATATCTGTCACGTCTCGTTGCAGTCAGTTCTCAAGAGGACAGCCAAGTAGCATCTCCGCGTATGCGCCTCCTACTACTCGCCCCTGTGTCACTACTCAGCGGCCAGAATTGGGAAGGAATTAGGATTGGGGTAGGGTTTTACGATACTTCACAGGGGTTGTACTAGCCCCTGTGAAGCATGCAAACTCGTTTTGTCCTAATTCGGAACCTAAGTGATGAAAGGCAAACGACTTCACCCTTGACCTACGAGAGCATTTTTCGAGCTTACTGTTTCGAGTGTTCTGTTAAAAACATAATTACTTAATTTTGTATACGGAGTATGCACCACTTTTTGACGCGATGTCTTTGAAGTGAAGAGTCATACGACGTCACGATTTAATAATGATGGCGTAGCAATGAAAATATTCATTGTTACAAATCATATTGATAAAAAATTAGAAACCCCGCACGATCGATTCAATTTAACTAAATATGAAAATACTAATGAATGTGTGGAACATTAATTCCTTGGGTCTTGCCCGGACTCAGCTTCTTTGGCAACGAAATATGTCGCACTATTCAAATATCTCATTTTTTATATTAAAGAAAACAACATATATTGAAAATTCTAATTTTAAGAACGCTTCTTAACTATTCATTTCTCCGTAACCCGCATAGAGGACTGAGTGCTGCCTGGTCAGTTTTCTAGTGTGATTCTAAGGAGTCCACTGTAATTGGTGTTGTCGTCTTCCTGAAAGTTTGTGTTACATCTTAAGCTCGAAATACGACTAATGTTGGTAGTATCCGGTTGATATGCTCTTTAGACTGCTCAAATAAAGATGTATGAATGGCATTTTGGACTTCATTCAAACGATATTAGCGACAGAATGCTACCTGTATTAATGTGATTGACAGATTGTGAGGCGTCGTGTGTGTTGACAAGAAGTATTTTCACAAAAATACGCGTCGTAAATTTTGCGTTTCGCATATTCATAGTTATTTTATGTAAATTCTCAAAGCCTGCCCCTCCTCACTAACTGAGAAATGTGTAGAAAATGGGCAGCTGAGATGTATAGTGATGTTAATTTATTTTGATTTTATGAGTACTTTAAATGAAATATAAACCACTTTTTCATTATTTTCTCAAAAATGGCACCAAAGATTTTAATTTAACTTTTATATCAGATAGAAGTGTCATTTTTGTTATTCTAAATTTTTGAAAATTTCAAAATTTCAATACTTTTTAGCGACTTCAAATATCTACAAATTGAAGTTAGAAATTGTTTTCTTTCATGAAGTCTGTTCTTTAAAGCGAGCTCTTTAACGAACTAAGCGAGATTATATACAATTTTTCGAATATATGAATTTTCAAATAAGTATTTGTGAAATACAGATACTTTTCAAACATTTATTTTCTCCAAACGACATTTTTCTTTTAAGTTGTTTTTTCGTATGTATCAAAGGAAATAGAAATTTCTAGTCCCATTTTAAACGAACTCTTTTACGTTAAAAATACTGCAACAAAAGACCCGCTAGTTTACAATTGCAAATATTCAATAGGTTTTCAGCATCTTCCTTCAACTCAATATTGAAGATGAATATGTTTTCCTTAATGTAATCTGATTTTTAATTATAGATCTCTAAATAAGGGCACGTAATTTTTTTCGAAAATGAGTTGTTTTGCATAAATTTGTGTAGAAAATTAAAAACAAATTATTTTTCAACAAAATGACTGCAATTTTTTCTTCAAACATTTTTACGAATGTAACAATGTATGCTAATAAAAATAGCGCAGGTCCCATTTTTATTGAAATCTGCATTTTCGAACATGTTTTGTCGTTTTTCTACTACAATACAAGATACCAATTTTCTACCAATACAAGATTGAGATTCTTTCGATATGAACAAATATTGGTAGGAACTCGTAGTAAAGAACACTTGAGTGGCGGTTACCATCGAAGCAAGTTTGTTGAGGAGCACTGGATGGAGTTGGCGAGAGTATGGACGCCTGAATGTAGGCCGAGATTATTAATATGAAATTTTGTTTTTGGAAAATTTAGTAACCCAATTAGTAGCGACATCAGGATATTGAAAATTTGGTGGAACCTTGCGGAAGGTACTTCAACAAATTTATCGCTGGTTCTTTAGTAAGGAACAAGATATCCGCGGAAGCACAAAAGATAACATTTGCCGATTAATTCTGGTTTTATAATGAAATAATTTTATGAGTCGTCATTGCCAATAATATTATTTATTAAAATAGCAGCTTTCGATGTCTTAGCCATCATCATCAGTTTGCAATGTTGGCAATGACGACTCACATAATTATTTCATTGGAAATGCCAACGAAAACTCACCACAATACCAAAACTGGTTTTATAATTTCGAGAACAATACATTTTCGTGTGTTTGAACTTAAAGTGTTATTATTTAAACTACCTCAAGAGAGAGGCCAAGAGAGAGGTCGTTTAAGGAAGTAGTAATACATCTGTAGCTGAATTTATTGGCGATCAAACGATTCACGTGTGCATACACTGTTTCGGGAACATTGAGATCAGTAGATTCGCAAAAATACTTTTTCTTAATTACATTTGTTGTTGTTTAAAACTATAACTTTAAATAATGTCAAGAAAATCTCAGAATTTTTAATATTCCAAATGTAAATGTTCAATTGTGTTTCTAAACCTTCAGAAAAATTGTGCATACCATTGAGGTTGGTAATAAGAGGAATAAGAAATAACGTAAATGGCGTGTTAAAGCGAGGAACGTGCGTTCGAATCTCGGTGTGGAAAAAGTTATCTATGTTTCGAAACACTTTAACGGGTCATATTGCATAGCTATTGAGAAAGAATTGATTTATTTATATAATCAAATCATATAAATTAGAAGACAATATGTAATACCTGGTATTGTTTGATTACGAATGAAAAACGCATTAAGTTCCTGTAATGTTATGAACTTAATAATAAGAATATGTAGGTAATCATGACAACATCAGTGAAATGAGTATTATTAAAGCTTCAGGCTCTATCATATGTAATCCATTATTCGATTATAAAACTAGCAAACGTAGAAACCAACAGTTATTTTAACAGTATTTTTTGTTCATATGTCATTTTCGTAGAGCTTTCAGTTGTTGGGAAATTACTGCAGAAAGGTTTGAAAAAAAATTGGAATTAGTGAAAATCGTTTATTTTTTATTTTCATTTATTTTCATAAAATTAAATAAGTCATTGAGTCGAAAACATTTCCATTTCACGGACAAATGAAATACAGCCTTTTTTGTGAAAATTAATGCAAATTCTTTCCGAGTTCCGACGATATGCAAAGGACACAGACTCACGA